>SKCR01029411.1:0-70967 GCA_019454045.1 Zanthoxylum bungeanum | reverse complement strand
TTTGATGCTCAAATTGAGTTTACCCAAATTAAGTTTTGGCCAACAATAAGCAAATTGGGGAAAATCAATCCAATCAATTTTTCTTCAAATTGATTACATATAACTCTAATTAAATCATATATAAGCATTCTTAAACAAACAATTTGTCAAAATCATGCTTAAATCAAAAAGCCCCAAATTTTGCTCAAGAACCCTAAATCGTTTTTATGCAACCAATAGCTCAAGATACCATTGTAGAGTTTCAATCAAGTCCCAAGATCAAACATGTATAAAAACGAATAGAATACACAAAGGAGTAAGGCGGAATTCATACTCACATTGATGGGTTTGACGCTAGGAAGAACAAGATGCATTTTTGCCTCCTCTATGAAGCTCGGCAATGGCTTCTTGATGAAGTGGACTGCCCGATTTTGAGCCTTCTTCCTCCTTGTTCATTCGGCCATTGATGAACCACCATTGAAGCTCCAAGCTTCACCCCAAAGCTCCAAAAACAAACAAGCTCACAAATTCGTTCCCTATCACCATAATATAACCCTAGGTGTGTGCTAGCACCACATCTTCTTCCTTGCTTCTCATTTGCTCGGTCAAACCAGAAGAAAAGATGAAGAAAATGGCAGTGAGTCGTGAGAGAGAGATGAAGGGTTTTTTTGGCTCCAAAAGCCTAAAACCGTGAAGACCAAAAAACCATTGAGAGAGTCACGTGAAAATGGTTCCAAGAATAGCCAAAAACGTGAACAATGCACATGGTCCAAGAGAGAGGAACTGCTTTTGTATATACATATATATTATTTATTCCATTTACCAAGTAAATGAATAAAATATATATACACAACAATTAATTCAAAAGTCAAAAAGTAAAAAGTAAATTGTTGCTTTTAAACTTCTACATCAATCACTCAAATCAAGTGACAACATGTCATATCACTCAAAGTGACATTTCATTTGACGATTGATTGCGACTAGTGATATGACGAACGATTTGACTTGCGTGCCGCATTCGAATTCGAAAAATGAATGCGCTCGCAAATAATCCCGGCTCGGGTTCGCTAATTCCAAATTAACGAACTTTCCGTCTCGCGTCGTAATTAAATGATTACGCTAGCGAAATCACTATTCACGTCGCTAACGAATTAATTCTAATTAATTCGTTCGCCCGAATTAAAATTCAATTTTAATTCCGCGTCGAAATCCAATTTCTAATAATATATCAATATATTAATTTTATCGATTAATTCCAAATTAATCGTTCTCTCTCTATAAACGATATTTTATCCGAGATAAAATATCTCCAAATTAATCCCAGATTAATTTTCTCTCTCTAGAAAATAATCTTCTCTCTTTACTAATTAATCCCAGATTAATCAAAGTGCGAGTTATACATCATCGGTGAATCTTCAGGAAGCGACCCATGAGATCTCCGGATATGTTGGCAGTAAATACGGTCGTCGGACTATCCGAACACGTAAGTACCTCGTACTACGTTATACCGATTTACAAGACAAGGTTGGCTTCTAGCAAAGCGCCATGCCTACCCAATTCTCCAGAAATATTCTTACAGGAATATATAGATCTGTATCAAGCGTAGTATACCGTAGTATTGTGTATATCAGCCAAGTATCGGATAGTCACGTGCTAGGGCTGGGGCTGGATAAGTGTCTGCCCCGTCCGAAGCACATGTCGGATGTCTGGTAAACTAGTCTCTATAATCGGATATAATGACCTTGTCATAAATATCTCGATGGCCGGCCAGACTTAAGAGCACTAATACCGTATCTCCTGCTGACATCATCTCCACTATAACTGAAGTGATACTTCCGTCTCGACATCACACCCAATACACTACGACTCTCTGATAAACCCAGAGCGGGGTACGCAGAGCGGTTAAAGCCCTGTACCACCAAGACCAAAGTCTACCGATTATCGCAAGTATTAGCGATGCAAGTCTCAGGTAAGACTATACACACCTACCTTGATTTCGGCCTCCCATAAGACAACATAGTCATAATACCAATGGGATTCCGAGGGGTCTATCCAGAGCGAAGCTATTTCCCATACCATCGGTGAAACACGACCTCCTATCGCACTTGCATAAGTATCCAATACTTAAATATATGAGAACTATGCCGGTGTGCCCCACAACGCGCACAAGTGCAATACTAGCCTATTCCGCATTATCGATGTCCTGTCTCGATAATACTCCGGCTAGGGATATTTAATGATTAATCCTTCGTGGACTGATACTGTCTCATATCATCTCAATCCAGGATCTAATCATATGGACCTCTCTTCATTTATACATATATGGTGATCTAATCACAAATGATGAGAGTGCAATTTCCTTGTCACATAGTTAATTTGTACAACAACACCGTGATCTGTACAAACAGTGACGCTATGGGTCATATTATCCAACAACAAACATCCTCAAAAATGTTTCCGTTTAAGGAAAGCTATTTTGACATTCAGCGCCATATTCATGAATGAAACATGCATCATTAGCAAGCATTATCCAAATGGATTTAACCATGGCAACTAGTAAAAGGTTTCGTCGTAATTTACACAATGTTGATAACGATACATTTTCGCTACAAGCCTAGCTTTGTACATTGGTATGTTGCCATCCATGTAGTCTTCCTTGAAGACTTATACAGTACTAATAGGCACAATGCCTTTCGGTACAACAACCAGAGTCCAAACTCGGTTGGTATACATCGAATCCATTTCGGACTATTGACCGGCGTAACACACACGTAAACGCAAGCATACGTATCGTTCAAGTAGTATAAAAATATCGATCCCACGAGGACTTAATACCTAAGCTATAATTTTATGAGGTCAAATGATTACTAGTATCTAACAGGTTGTTTGATTGATTTGAAATGGCGACGATTCTAAATTTAAAGACAAGTAAATAAAATTGTTCGAAAGTAAGTTTAAGAAAATTCAATATTAAAAACTATTTAGGGTTGTGAATCTTTTCAATATTATTTAAAGATGAAGTGGTTATCCTATAGCTGGGTAATATATTGATTTATTAACCTGGAACACTAAATTATGTGAATGCCTCTGTCGATGGTCAGACACAAATACCAGTTGTTTAACCCAATTGAACCATATGTCTATGTCAACCAAATTATTTGGATTCATTAAGTTTAAGTTCCAATTATGGCTACCCCCACCGACATGTATATGTCTATCCTGTAAGGAAATCTATTAAAGGGTTATCTATCCTCAAGGAAGATCGTGGGCTATTGAGTCTAAGGTCTCAAACTAAAATCCCTATGTCTAGTTCATTTTAAGTTTACCTAATCAATTTTATTAATGGCCAGTTAATAAAAAGCATTAAGATTAAGACTCAATAAATAAATCTTTATATTACCCAAACTATAATCTAACCCTTATAAACCAGTGATATTGAAATTCATCACAACCATAGATAACTAACTTAGTTATGACATATGGCTAGGGCTAGTAAAAACTTAAAAGTAAAAGCCATAAAGTAAAAATGCGAAATAGTAAATGCGGTAAAGTAAACACTAAAAAGTAAATAACAATAAAATAAAATGCTAAGGTAAAATGAATTACTTTTACTATTTACTATTTTAAATATCTCCAATAAAATAATATATAAACTTGTGATAATATTACCAACCAGCCATAAAGGCGGTAACCTGATTAATTCAAATTAAGTCCGACCAGCCATAAAGGCGGTATGATTTGTCCTTGAACCTGCCATATAGGCGGTAAGAAAATTTAATTATCAACCAGCCATATAGGCGGTATCCATGATTAGTCAGGTTTAAACCAATTTAAATTTAGTAGCCAACCGACCAATATGGCAGTATCCTTATTAAGTCAAATTTTAAATAATAAATATATTATATTTAAGGGAGATTAATCTAAATAGTAATAGTAAAAGAATTACCTTTCACCTTAGCAAGGAGAAGTTACCTCATCATGGTTGAATAGTAAAACTGAAACAGTAAAAACAAGATAAATACTATTACTATTACAAAAAGTAATTACTATTACAGAATGTAATTAAAAATTAATTAAAAACTTAAATTAAAATAAATTAGAGAGAGAAACTCCATATTTACATCAAAGAAATGAGAGAGAATGGTACAACTAAAACTGAAATCTCGAGCTCAATTTATAGACAATTTTTGCGTCCAGCGTCGCGACGCCAAGGGCTTCAGCGTCGCGACGCCAGCACGCATTTTCAGTCAATATGGCTTTTGACCACGCACCTTGTCGGTAGAATCTGGTGATGACACGTGTCACGTGGTAAAGATGATGCAATGAGAAGACGACACGTGGCAGACGGTGATTGGCTGAGCTTTCGGTCTAATGAACATCTGACACGTGGCACGCGTTGAGGATTGGTCCAATGAGAGATTAACACGTGGCAGCATGTGATTCGCCGGTGATTCGGTCCAATGAAAACTTGACACGTGGCACGCGCTTGCTTTGGTCCAATGAGATTTCTACACATGGCACACGGCGCATTTTAGCAGATCTTCTGTGATGATGACACGTGTCACGGCGCACGTTAGCAAAGTCAAACTTCTCAAATTCTGATCCGTTGACCCGGCACATGTTAGCATGGCCGTCGCAATTTAGGCGTCGCGACGCGCATAGTCTTGGAGTCGCTACGCGGACAAATTACCAAAATGCCATTTTTTCATTTTTTCTCTATTTTGGCCCCAAATTGCTTCCAATGCTTTCCCAACATTATTTATCTGCAAAATAACACAAAACACATCAAAATGTTCACAAAACTCAAGAAACTATAGAAAATATTAGGTTAAATGAGTGGGAAATAGTGATAGATTTACCACTCATCAACTATATGGAACTTTGCCATAATAGGGAGTCTATACCCTGTATCACTTCCTCATATGTAGCCAGTTCGTCTTCCTCAATAAGATTGACATCTTTATGAGGTGAGATCAGAAACCCATACCTCCCAGGTTGTTTTCTGACTCTCTCCGACTTACGCGGTTCTTGTGTATTCGAGGATTATGGTACAATTTCATCCTTGATGAACTGTTTGTGTTCCATTAAGGAATCGGTGCCTGGAATAGTATTACTCCGATTTTCATCGAGTTTTACTTTCCTCCCACTTACCACTGCATATAGGTCTTCCTCTTAGGAAAACCGCATGGCGAGCAACAATTACATTGTTCTCTTGTGAGTCGTATAAGTATTATACTTAGGTTTCCCTAGGATAACCTACAATTAGGCACTTATCCGATTTGGGTTCTAGTTTGGTATCATCCAAACATATGCCTAGCATATCCAAATCATCAAGAATTAGAAAAACCCGGTTTCTTTCCTGTTCATATCTAATATGAAGTCTGTCTAACAGATTCTTATGGAACGTTATTCAAAATTAGTATTGCACCTTTAAATGTGTATCCTTTGAAGGAAAATGGTAGCTCAGAGAGACTCATAATTAACCTTATCATGTCCAACAGTATTCAGTTTTTCTGTTCGGACACACGGCTCAATTGAGGTGTTCTGGGAGGAGTCCACTGTGAAAGAATACTATACTCTTTCAAATATTCAAGAAACTTATTGCTTAAGTATTTTCCACCATGGTCTAACCGTGACGGTTTTATACTTTAGCCGATCTGTTTGTCTACTTCGTGTCGAAACTCTAAAAGTTTCTGACTTATGTTTCGAAAGAAACATATAACCATAACGCGATGCTACATCCGTAAAGGTTACAAAGTGTTCATATCCACCTCTAGCCTAGCTAGACATGGGCCCACTTATGTCACTATGAACGAGGGCTAACAAATTGGTGGCACTTGTACTTTTACCAAGTAAAAGGTGTTTTAGGCACCCAATAAACTAGATTCGTAGACATCATTTGAATAGAATCAAATCCGTCCTAGAATCCACTCTTCAAAAGTGTGGATATACGAGTCTTGTTTAATGTGTCCCAGACAACAATGCCACAAATAAGTCTAATCTGATCAAATCAATTTGAGCTATTTGTTTGTCATGTTATACGTTTCAGATTCATTTATATTCAAAATATAAATACTGTTATTCACATCTAATGTGTTTATCTCAATATCATATTTATAAAATAAAACACTTTAGTGTTCTAGAATATAAAGGTATACCCGCAACGAGTTATACTCTGATATAGAGATAATGTTTCTAGTCAAACTAGGTACATTTTAACAGTTTCCTAATTTAAGTACATACCGAAAAGGTAGTTCCTAAACTTAGGTTTCTACGGTTAAAACAGGGACTCTCATCCCGTTTCTGATTCGCAGATTAATCTCAATTGAAGTCAGTATCCTGCTTATCAGCATATTCTGCACACCAGTACATATTTATGTACCACATCTAGTATCAAAATCCAATTTTGAAACTAATAGTGAACATGTTTACGACAAACATACTTAAAGCCGGAGCATTGCCCCTCTTCAGTTCCTTCATGTCTGCCTTGTCCATACGGCAGTCACACTTCCAGTGACCCCGTTTGCCACAGTTTAGGCAGACATCTTGGGATATGTCCTTTGTCTTCCCAGAAGACTGTGATGATTTCGCCTTTGCCCCTTTTAGAAGCTCTGGCTTTGTCTCCTAGAGCATAGCCATCAACTCTCCAATAGTTTACTCTTGGTTCAAAATGAACCTGTCCTAGCTTTCGGGTAGAGACTATAAGATCAAATCTTTGACAGTCTCAGCCACGTAGGTAATGCCTAGCTAACCTAGCTGATCGATGTCAGCAATCATCCGCGACACCTAATGCTCGACAGATGTACCCTCTAACATACACGAGCTAAAGAACTTCTTTTGCAATTTATACTTATAAGATCTAATCTATGAAGATCTTTAATTTCATCATCATGGTACAAGGATCTAATCCTTAATTTTGATGATGGAATTAAAGTGTCATTGCATTAAATATAAAGGATTGAGCACTAAAGTTATCATCACATGAGTCTCCCAAAGATCATGTTCTTCTATCAAATAGAATAACTTCTTAGTTTCCAGGACCATCCTGAAGTTTTATTCCTAATTTGAAAATTAAAGCCGTTTAAATACATTTTAACCCAGGTTTATGTTTTAAACTCTAATATTTCATTTATCTTGATTGCTATAGTCCAACTATCCAATCAACGATTTCTGGTACTATTTAATATAATGATTACTATAGTCTAACTATATAATCAACTATAATTTAATGGTTAAATTCAAATATATTGATTACTATAATCCAATTATATAATCAACCATAATTGAAGTAGTTTGAATACAGTCCAACTGTTTAATTAAAACACACATTTCAATATTAGTCCAACTAATATATATTTATTTAAAATTGACGAAAATGATATGAGCGTGTATTGGCAGTATCTAAACGAATTTGCAAATTTAATACTTGCCTCCCACTATTTTTCGGCGAGCCTTTAACCTTCTGTTGAGTACTCGGGAAACCTTATTTCCTAGTGGGCTAGGATCCCGTTAAATAACACACAACTCTTCATGTACCTACTTTGGAACAAGCTTTATGATATTTAACTAGGTAGATCTCTAAGATCAATTGGATCCCATCCAATTCATAGATCAAGTAGGTGGACATCCAAGTCCGAAACATATATACAATATATATGCCAATATATCCAATATATTTTCCTAACCTTTTTCCTCTAAATCAACTAAGCCTTGGCTTTGGCACAACAAACTTAATGATTCCAGTTAAGCGGGACCCATTGACTTTGGAAAGCTTCGTAATCGATGTCGATGGAAAAGAAGTGATCTTGACTTTGGCCAACAAATCACAACTTGGATAAGACACCGATATGGAACAAAGCCTTCATGATTCAAACACATCCGCGATGGACAAAGGCCTTGATTTTGGCCAACAAACTAGTGCCAATCTTGGATCTTGAGAATGAATCATTCAATGGAAGGAAAAACGCTTAATATATATTGAGGGTTTTTCGCGTAATTGGCAACCAATTAATTATCTTTGTTAAGGTCTCATCATACACCCTTAAACATGCATTCTAAAAACATAATAAGGCGCGTAAATAAATAATAATGATATGCGGATGGATATTTAAACAACTTTGTTCCTAGAACAAATCTCTCACTTTCCTCTCTCCCGCTTGCACAAATCTTACTTCTACCCATTACATAACACTTCTAAAGAAACCTCATTTACATTGAGGGGAATATGTGAGAAGAGAAATACAAAGAGTCAAGAGGTATAGGCTGGACACGCAAGTCAAATTTATAATTCTAAATTTATTAAAACAATTTCCAAAATTGCCCCACCCATCTAATATCCATCCGATATACATTATTCATACATCACATCCATGTATTCATAAAAAGCATGCTATCAATCAATCTAATCTAATTAATTAATCTGAAATTAATGACCATCCAATGTTCAAACAACGATTTGATTTTGCGCGAGTCCGACTCGTTTTAAGAATAAGTACTCAAAGTATGAATTCTCGAATTATATTAAACTTCAACATTAAATCCAATTTAATTTGTATTTAATACTAATTCTATATTTAATTCCAAATTAAATAATTACACTTTATTATGTGCCTTTAGCGACTTAGATTCTAAATCTAATCTTTTCGGGTCTCAAAACCCCATTAACATCCAATGTCAATTTAATTAAAGTCCAATAGGTTTTCAATTAATTTCTTAAGGCATGGACTTTGGCAACCAAAGCCCAAAAGGAATCACCATTTTGCCAAAAATCAATTTAGGCCCATTAGGCCCAATTAAAATATTAAAGGCCCATTTATTATATTTGGACTTTATGGATATGGTTTTGGGCCCAATTGGATCCAACCTATTAACCTAAACCAAACTTGGCCCAACCAAGCCCATTAAGTCCAATACCACTTTACAAGCCCAATTCCAATTAAGCCCAATTAATTAAATTACAATATTCCAAATTTCACAATTAAATTAATCAAAGTGTATAGCCATTATTAATTAACCAAATTAACATTTCCAAAATACTAATTTATAATCATGCTTATTATAATCAACACATGTCCAACACAATTGAATAAAAAATCAATTCATTTTCCATGCTTCTTGGTCACGGCATTTTAGGGTTATTAGTCCAATTCCTATTTCAATCCAATTGAATCTCAATTAACATTTCCCAAGTCTTTCAAACTCATCCAATGATTCAAAAAACAAAAATACCATGACATTAGAGCACCTCCACATTCGGCCAAGCATAAATTTTGGGGAAAATTTGATCTAATTCAATTTTCATCAAATTGATCATGCATAACACTATGTTATCATCAGTCAAGCATACTCAAACAATGAATTTCATCCAAACATGCTCAAATCAATTTTACCCTAATTTTAATTTCATGCTTAAACAAGGCTCAAGATACCATTGTTGGGTTTCTACTATAGTCCCAAGATCAATCAAGCAATGAAATCAATGTGAATACAATAAAGAAGTATGGTGGAATCATACTTACAATGATCGCACTTTGATGCGATGAACACAAAAACAATTTTCTGCTCCACCATTGATGCTCACGACAAAGCTCCATTTTTGTGCTCCTTGTTGAATCTCTAAGCTCCAAGCTTTGTGTGTGGATTCCATGATCATAGATGGGTTTCCCTATCACCTTTGTATGACTCCTAATGTGTGCTAGCACCTTGGAAATTTTGCCACAAAATTTCCTAAAGCTTGTTCTTGCTCACGGCAATGGAGAAAATAAAAGAGAGAAGAAGATGGCCCTAGGCCGAATTTTGGGAGAGAGAAGAGTAAAGTGATGGGTTGATTTTTGTGTATTTAGATTTCTAAAATCTAATACCAAACATTCAAATCCTTAAAGTACAAGGCATTTAAGCCTTCCAACCACTCCCATCAATCACAAGTTACTAACATCACATCACTCAAAGTGACAAGACATCCATCACTTGAATGACCAATGATGTGACACTTGATGTGACTTGTGGGCCGCACTTGAATTCGAAATGTGAGTGGGCCCGCAAACACTCCTGGGCTCGGGTTCGCTAATTCCGAATTAACGAATTTTCCGTTGCGACGTAATTAAATCAAATTTAATTAAATAATTATACCTAGCAAAATTACTATTCACGTCGCTAGCAAATTAATTCTAAATTAACTCGTTCGCCCGAATTAAATTGTAAATTTAATTCTGCATCAAAATCTAATTTCGTATAATATATCGAATATATTATTTTATCGATTAATTCCAAATTAATCGTTCTTTCTCTTTTAAATAATATTTTATCCCAGATAAAATATCTCCGTAATTAATCTAGATTAATTTTCTCTCTCATTAATAATCTCAGATTAATAATGTGCGAGTCATACGTCATCGGTGAATCTTCGGGAAGCGTCCCCATGAGATCCCCATGTTGGATAATGTGACCCATAGCGTCACTATTTGCACAGATCATTGTGTTGTTGTAGCAAATTAACTATGTAACAAGGAATTGCACTCTCGTCATTTGTGATTAGATCACCATAGATATATAAATGAAGAGAGGTCCCTATGATTAGTTCTGGTGGATTGAGATGATATGAGACAGTATCAGTCCACGAAGGATTAATCATTAAATATCCCTAGCCGTAGTATTATCGAGACTGGACATCGATAATGCGGAATAGGCTAGTATTGCACTTGTGCGCGTTGTGAGGGCACAACGGCATAGTTCTCATATATATAAGTATTGGATACTTGTGCAAGTGCGATAGGAGGTCGTGTTTCACCGATGGTACGGGAAACAGAAGCTCTGGATAGCGCTGGATAGACCCTTCGGAATCCCATTGGTATTATGACTAGGTGTCTATGGGAGGCCGAAATCAAGGTAGGTGTGTATAGTCTTAACCTGAGACTTACATCGCTAATACTTACGACAATCGGTAAACTTTGGTTTTGGTGGTGGGGGATCTTAACTGGTTCTGTGTTCACCTCTTCTGGGTTTATCAGAGAGTCGTAGTGTATTGGATGTGATGTCGAGACGGAAGTGTCACTCCAGTCATAATGGAGATGATGTCACGCAGGATACGGTATTAGTGCTCTTAAGTGATGCGCATCCAATCGTGATATTATGACCAGGTCATGAATATCCGATTATAGAGACTAGTTACCAGACATCCGATATGTGTTTCGGACGGGGCAGACACTTATCCAGCCCCAGCCCTCTAGCACGTGATTATCCGATACTGGGCGATATGCACAATACAATTGTATACTACGCTTGATACAGATCTAGATATTCTTTGATGAATATGTCCGGAGAACTTGGGAAGACTTGGTGCTTTGCTAGGAGTCGACCTTGTCTCGTAAATCGGTAGAACGTAGTACTTGGTACGTACGTGATTCGGATACTCCGACGACCGTATTTACTGCCAGATTATCCGGGGATCTCATGGGTCGCTTCCCGATAATCCACCGATGACGCACAACTCGCACTCTTGAATAATCTGGGATTATAATAGAAGAGAGAGAAAATTAATCTAGGATTAATAACGGAGATATTTTATCCGGGATAAAATGTCGTCTAAAGAGAGAGACGATTAATTTGGAATTAATCGATAAATTAATATATTCGATATATTAAACGAAATTAGATTTCGACGCGGAATTAAAATTAGATTTTAATTCGGGCAAACGAGTTAATTTAGAATTAATTCGTTAGCGACGTAAATAATAATTTCGCTAGCCGCAATTATTCGATTAATTAACGTCGCGACGTAAGCTCGGTATTTCGGAAATATCGAACCCGAACGCGTGAGTGCACGTGGGCCCACTTTCATTTGGAAACGTGTGGGGCCCACATGACACATGTCATTCTAATGCATTGCATGTAGATAGTGTACAATGCACTCAATGTTATTGCATGGAAATTGAGTGTTTGACACTCTAAGCCATTGCATGTTTTGTGTCATAATTTTATTATTAATTTATAAATATTATGGCATAAATATAAATTGATTTTTGGTAAATCATTTTAACTTAACACACAAATTCTTCTTCTCTCTCAAATTCTCTCTCCTCTCACGCAAAACAGAGCTTTGCTTCACTGGTTTTGAACCAGTTTGGGCGTGACTTTAGGGAAGCAAGAGTGGTTTCTCATGGTGAGAAATCAAGTGCTAGCACACTTACAAGTCTTGCGAAGGTGGTAGGGAGGTTCGATGTGGAGGCGGCGACCATGAGACGGGATCCATCCGACGAAGCTAGGAGCTCCGTTTCTTCACTCAAATTTCTGTTTTGCGGGCAGTGGACTGCTGCAGTGGGCATGAGCAAGGCAGTGCGTTTTTGGCTTGATTCGTCTTCAAATCGACATAACCGATCAATGTGAGTATTCCGCTACCTCCGTTGATGTATTCACGCATTATTTCATGTCTTGATTTGATCTTGGGACCTTAGAATAAACCAACAATGGCATCATGAGCTAATGTTGCAAGCATGAAATTTGTAGGGTTTAAAATTTGGGTAAATGTGATTTGAGCATGATTTGAATAAATTGCTTGTTTGAGTATGCTTATAACATGTTTAAATTCATTTTGGTTGGACTAATTTGTTGATGAAAAATGATTTGGAATTATTTTCCCCAAAATTAATGCCTTGGCCGAATGTTTGTGTTTTTTGGATCTTGGAATTTTTTGATTTTTGATTCATTTGATGAGTTAGAATCGATTAGGTTGATGTTAATTTGAATCGAATTGGATTGGATTTCGAATTGGACAAAAACCCCAAAAATTCTATGTTGGCCGAATTGGATATGCCCTAATGTGTCTTGGAATTTTTTGATTTTGACATTGGATGTATGAAATCATTCGGGATGTATTTAATGTCGATTGTGTGGATTAATTGGATTGAAACCGAATCGGACAAAATCACTCCCTTGGCCGAGACATTTAAGCATGTAGTATGGGTTTGATTTTTCATTAGTGTGTTTGACATATGATAATGAATTGAATATGATTAATAAGACTAATTTGGTGTTTTAAAAAATATTGATTTAGTCGATTAATCATGTAATGCACTTTAGGTAATTAAATTGCGTAATTGGATTAGGTAATTTAATTATTTAGGCTTAAATTGGATTTGGGCTTGAATTGTTGTAATTGGGCCTTTTGGGCTTGATTTATCAAGTTTGGTTTAGGCCAAGTGGATTGGATCCAATTGGGCCCAAAACCTTAACCATAAAGCCCAATTGCGGCTAATGAACCTTTAATGTTCAATTGGGCCTAATGGGCCAAGATTGATTTATGGGCTTATGGGGTAAATCCCGGATTGGACTTTGGTTATCGGTTTGACCCGAGTTGACCAAAAGTCCACGCCTTAAGAAATCAATCAAAAGCCCATTGGACTTTAATTGAATTGACGTTGGACGTTAATCGGACTTTGAGTCCCGACGCGATTGATTTGGAATTTAAATCGTAAAAGGTTTATTAAATAAAAGTGTAATATTTAATTTGGAATTGAATAGTGAATTAGTATTAAATACATGTTAAATTGGATTTAATGATGTAGTTTAATTTAATTCATGAATTCGTACTTTGAGTACTTATTCGCAAAAACGAGTTTGACTCGAACAAAATCAAATCGTTGTTTGAACATTGGATGATCACTTAATTATCAGATTAATTAATTTGATTAGATTGATTGATAGCATGCTTATGTGTGTGAATACGTGGTTGTGTTGAATGAATAATGTATATCGGATGGATATTAGTCGGGTGGGCAATTTTAGAAATTGTTGTAATAAATTCGATTTATTAAATTGGACCTGCGTGTCCAGCCTTATCACCTTCTTTCTCTTTGTATTCTCTTCTCACCTATTCCCCTCTATGTATATGAGGTTTCTTTAGAAGTGTAGTGTAACGGGTAGAAGTAGTACAAGTGCTAGCTTGAGTGAGAAAGGGAGAGATTTGATCTAGGATCAATGTGTTAAGTATCCATCCGCATATCATTATTATTTATTTCATACTCGCTTTATTATGTATTTAGAATGCATGTTTAAGGGTGTATGATGATGAGACCTAACAAAGATAATTAAATTGGTAGCCAATTTGCACGCGAAAATCCCTCAATCTATATTAAGCAAATATCCTTCCATTGAATGATTCTTGTTCAAGATCCGAAGTTGGCATTGGTTTGTTTTTGACCAAAGTCAAGACCTTTGTCAATCAAGGATGTACTTGAATCATGAGAGTTTTGTTGCATATCGGTGTCTTGTCCAAATCGTGATTTTTATTGGCCAAAGTCAGATCACTTTTTGTCCAATGACATTGATTACGAAACTTTCCTCGTCAATGGGTCCTGCTTAACTGGAATCATTAGGTTTGTTTTTGGCCAAAGCCAAGGCCTAGATGATTCGGAGGATAGGGTTAGGAAAATGTAATGGATACATTGACATTATACATATGTTTCGGACTTGGATGTCCACCTAACCGGATCTAGGAATTGGATGAGATCCAATTGATCTGTGAGATCTACCTAGTTAAATAGCATACAGCTTTTTATTGGCCAAAGTCAGGGTTGTGTGTTATTTAATAGGATCCTAGCCCACTAGGAAACACGGTTTCCCGAGTACTCCACAGAGGGTTAGAGGCTCGACGAAAAATAGTGGGAGGCAAGTATTGAATTTGCAACATTCGTTCGAATACTCGCTAAACACGCTCATTTTATTTTACTCGTCATATTAATCAAAAGTATTAGTTGGACTAATATTTTATGTTGTTTTAAAAATATATATAGTTGGACTATATACAAACTCATTCAATATATAGTTGATTTTATAATTGGATTATAGTAATCAATATAATTGAATTAAATGATAGTTGATTTTATAATGGGATTATAGTAATCAATATTAAAATTATAGTTGATTAAATAATTGGATTATTGTAATCATTATAATAAATAGTACCTTAAAAATTGATTAAATAGTTGGACTATTAAATCAAGAAAGAATTGAAAGGTTGAATATTTAAAATATATAATCCTTGGATTAAATGTTTTAAATGATTTAATTTTCAATTGGGAATTAATAATAGGTTAATTTATTTGATAAAATAACTTATTATGACTAAGCCCATATTAAGCAAATAGTAGAGCATAAAGTCTTTGGAAGATTTATGTGATGATGACTTTAGTGCTTAATTAATATACTTATAATAAATCTATCTTTAGATTTAAAAGTATTAAAATTGCAATTAATAATTCTTGGAGAATTAATTGACTATTCTAGTGGAGAAAAGTCAAAGTTTGCAATTGGGCATGTAGCACAAGGTGCACATCGTTTCGATATTCCGAAACCCCAGGCTTGGGCAAAGGTTTGTGAAATATTGAAAAGGATAATTGACATATCCCAAAGTGACTACCATTTGGATATGGAAGACACGAAGGAATTAAAGAAAGGGCGAGGCTCTAACTTTAAAAATATTTGTCAAAGTTATGTTCACTACTAGTATTAAAATTGGATTTTAAATACTTAGTGTGGTACATAAAATATATGTATTGACGTTCAGAATCCGCTGTGAGCTGGATACTGGCTTCAAGCCGAGATTTCTCTGCGAATTGGAAACGGGACGAAAGTCGCTGTTTCGACCGTAGATACCTAAGTTTAGGAACTACCCTTTGGGTATGTACTTAAATTAGGAAATGTTATAATGTAACTAGTTTGACTAGAGACATTATCTCTATATCAGTGTTTAATCCATTGCGGATAAAACCTTTATATTCTAGAACACTAAAGTGTTTCATTATATAAAGATGATACTGAGATAAATACATTGGATGTAAATAACAGAATTTATATTTTGAATATAATAAATCTCAAACATATAAAATGACAAATAAATAGCTCAAATTGATTTGATCAATAGAGACTTATTTGTGGCATTGTTGTCTAGGACACAATTAAACAAGACTCGTATATCCACACTTTTGAAGAGTGGATACTAGGACTGATTTGACTATTCAAATAAGGTCTACGAATCTAGTTTATTAGGTTAAATACCTAAAATACTATTTACTTGGTAATAGTAAAAGGGCCACCGATCTGTTAGCCCTATTCATGGTGAAGTAAGTGGGCCCATATCTAGCTAGGCTAGATGTGAACATGAAAATTTCGTGACCTTAACGGATGACATCACGTTGTGGTTATGTGTTTCTTTTGAAGAACACAGATCGGAAACTTTTGAGTTTCGACACGAAGAAAACAAACAGATCGGCTATAGTATTATTCCGCCACGGTAAGACCGTAATGGAAAATACTTAAGCAGTAAGTTTCATACGTACATGAAAGAGTACGGTATTCTTTCAGATGAGGACTCCTCTCGAGACACGTCAGTTAGAGGTGTGTCCGAACTAAAACCGAATTTTGTTGGACATGATAAGGTTTATCACGAGTCGCTCTGAGCTACTATTTCCTTCAACAGGATATGTATTAACAGTGCAAAACTTATTTAGAATAAGGTTCCATATAAATCTGTTTGACAGATATCATATAGGATATGAACAGGGAAGAAACGAGGTTTCTCATTCCTGATAATTTGGGTATGCCAGGCATAGCGTTTGGATGATACCAAACTAAGGACCCAAATTGGATAAGTGCCAATATAGGTTATCCTAAGGGAAACCTTAAGTATAGTACTTGTAAATCCCACATGAGAACAATGTAATTGTTGCTCACCATGCGGTTTTCCTGAGAGGAATACCGATATGCAGTGGTCAGTGGGAGGATAGTGATACTCGATGAAAATCGGAGTAATACTGTTCAAGGCACGAAGTCCTTAATGGAACACAAATAGTTCATCTATGATGAAACTATACCATTAATCTTCAAATACACAAGAAACTTCGTAGATCGGATAGAGTCAGAAAACAACCTAGGGTATGGGTTTCTGATCTAACCTCATAAAGATGTCAATCTTATGGAGGTGTACCATCCGACTACGTTTTGAGGAAGTGATACGAGGTATCGACTCCATGTTATGGCAAAGTGCCATGAATCCGAAATGGATTCCATGTATAACAACTATTTTGGATACTAGTTGTTGTACCACAAGGCATTGTGCCTATGGTACATTTAAACGTCTTCAAGGAAGACATACATGGATGGCAACATACCAACGTACAAAGCTAGGCTTTTGACGGAAAGGTATCGTTATCAACATTGTGTTAATAACGGTTCAACCTTTTACCTGTTGCCATGGTAAATCCATTTTGAAAATGCTTGAAAATAACTATATATTTCATTTATGAAATATGTCAGTTATAAATCAAAATCGCTTTCCTGAAAAGGAAACCTTTTGGAGGATGTTTACAACATCCTGACGATTTTGTATAACCGACAAACAAGGTTTGCGGGTTATTCGATCCATGTTTGGATCAATGCAAGCATAAGGTTCTTGGAACTGACGTTTTGAAATAATCATAATGGTTTATGATTTGACTCAAAACGAAATAATTCTTGTGTATATAAGGAGGTTAGTGGGAGAGCGCACTGACAGTGAAATTCCCATATTCCATATAGCTATTGTTGAAAGCTTGGCTTTCATAAATATTCTTTCATAGAAATTCTCCGTAGAATTCTGGGGAGTAACAACCTTTATTCAAGGAATAAAGATCTACTGGGATAGATTTGGAGTTGTTAACACTCTCTGGGAAATTGTACATTTAAAATGTACTTGTATTGGTGTCTCATACGCTTCGAGCATATGGAGTCACAATCAGGTCAATCCAAGTGACAGTCACTGGATTGAAGTTAAGAACATCTGTTAGTATCTCAGAGAACTAAAGATGCTATCTTAAACTATGGAGAAGGAGAACTTGAAGTGACTGGGATCACTGCTGCAAGTTTCCAAACAGTTAAATACTGTGGTACTATAAAGTTTGAATAACGGGACAGTGAGCTGGAAATCTTCCAAGCAAGATAACTGTTGCCGAATAAACAACAAATGCGGATTATTGCTGCAGCTGAGGCAGCAATAGAAGCCATTTGGATCGATAATAAATCTAATTAGATTAGATATAGTTCTGTTAGCAGCTGAGCTAGGCGTCAGCACAGGCTAAGGAATTAAAGGTCTCATCGACGATCCAGATATATACTTCTATATCATCTGATTCGTTCGGATCATACATCGTGGCGATGTGATGATCGTATAAATCGCGTCAAACGATAATCGAACAAATCCGCTGACGAAAACCTTTCCTCAGCAATTTGAGCGAACCTTACATAGTTCGAGTGTAGGACACTTGAGTGACTCGCTACGTGCCAAGTGGGAGATTGTTGGATAATATGACCCATAGCGTCACTATTTGCACAGATCATTGTGTTGTTGTAGCAAATTAACTATGTAACAAGGAAATTGCACTCTCATCATTTGTGATTAGATCACCATAGATATATAAATGAAGAGAGGTCCCTATGATTAGTTCCTGGATTGAGATGATATGAGACAGTATCAGTCCACGAAGGATTAATCATTAAATATCCCTAGCCGTAGTATTATCGAGACTGGACATCGATAATGCGGAATAGGCTAGTATTGCACTTGTGCGCGTTGTGAGGGCACAACGGCATAGTTCTCATATATATAAGTATTGGATACTTGTGCAAGTGCGATAGGAGGTCGTGTTTCACCGATGGTACGGGAAACAGCTTCGCTCTGGATAGACCCTTCGGAATCCCATTGGTATTATGACTAGGTGTCTATGGGAGGCCGAAATCAAGGTAGGTGTGTATAGTCTTAACCTGAGACTTACATCGCTAATACTTACGACAATCGGTAAACTTTGGTTTTGGTGGTGGGGGATCTTAACTGGTTCTGTGTTCACCTCTTCTGGGTTTATCAGAGAATCGTAGTGTATGGATGTGATGTCGAGACGGAAGTGTCACTCCAGTCATAATGGAGATGATGTCACGCAGGATACGGTATTAGTGCTCTTAAGTGATGCGCATCCAATCGTGATATTATGACCAGGTCATGAATATCCGATTATAGAGACTAGTTACCAGACATCCGATATGTGTTTCGGACGGGGCAGACACTTATCCAGCCCCAGCCCTAGCACGTGACTATCCGATACTGGGCGATATGCACAATACAATCGTATACTACGCTTGATACAGATAGATATTCTTTGATGAATATGTCCGGAGAACTGGGAAGACTTGGTGCTTTGCTAGGAGTCGACCTTGTCTCGTAAATCGGTAGAACGTAGTACTTGGTACGTACGTGATTCGGATACTCCGACGACCGTATTTACTGCCAGATTATCCGGGGATCTCATGGGTCGCTTCCCGATAATCCACCGATGACGCACAACTCGCACTCTTGAATAATCTGGGATTATAATAGAAGAGAGAGAAAATTAATCTAGGATTAATAACGGAGATATTTTATCCGGGATAAAATGTCGTCTAAAGAGAGAGAACGATTAATTTGGAATTAATCGGTAAATTAATATATTCGATATATTAAACGAAATTAGATTTCGACGCGGAATTAAAATTAGATTTTAATTCGGGCAAACGAGTTAATTAGAATTAATTCGTTAGCGACGTAAATAATAATTTCGCTAGCCGCAATTATTCGATTTAATTAACGTCGCGACGTAAGCTCGGTATTTCGGAAATATCGAACCCGAACGCGTGAGTGCACGTGGGCCCACTTTCATTTGGAAACGTGTGGGGCCCACATGACACATGTCATTCTAATGCATTGCATGTAGATAGTGTACAATGCACTCAATGTTATTGCATGGAAATTGAGTGTTTGACACTCTAAGCCATTGCATGTTTTGTGTCATAATTTTATTATTATTTAATAAATATTATGGCATAAATATAAATTGATTTTTGGTAAATCATTTTTAACTTAACACAAAAAATTCTTCTCTCTCAAATTCTCTCTTCCTCTCACGCCAAACAGAAGCTTTGCTTCACTGGTTTTGAACCAGTTTGGGCGTGACTTTAGGGGAGCAAGAGTGGTTTCTCATGGTGAGAAATCAAGTGCTAGCACACTTACAAGTCTTGCGAAGGTGGTAGGGAGGTTCGACCATGAGACGGGATCCATCCGACGAAGCTAGGAGCTCCGTTTCTTCACTCAAATTTCTGTTTTGCAGGGCAGTGGGCTGCTGCAGTGGGCGTGAGCAAGGCAGTGAGTTTCTTGGTTCGATTCGTCTTCAAATCGACATAACCAATCAATGTGAGTATTCCGCTACCTCCGTTGATGTATTCACGCATTATTTCATGTCTTGATTTGATCTTGGGACCTTAGAATAAACCAACACCCCAGATATGTTGGCAGTAAATTCGGTCATCGAACTATCCGAACACGTACGTACCTAGTACTACATTTTTACCGATTTACAAGACATGGTTGGCTTCTAGCAACGCACCGTGCATACCCAATTCTCCAGAAATATTCTTAAAGGAATATGTGATATATTATCAGGCGTTAGTAGTATACAGCGTATTGCGTATTGCGATCCAGTATCGGATGTCACGTGCTAGGCCTGGGGCTAGAATTGTGTCTGCCCCGTACGAAGCACATATCGGATCTCTGGTAACTAGTCTCTTTCCTAAATCGGATAAACATGACCTAGTCATAAATATCCCGATAGCTGCAGCATATAAGATCACCAGTTCCCTATCCTATGTGATCATCATCTCCACTATGACTGGAGTGATACTTCCATATTGGACATCACACCCATACACTACGATTTCAATATACCGAGAAGAGGCGTACACAGAACCGGTTAAAGCCCTGGACGACCAAAACAAAGTATATTGATTGTCGCAAGTATTAGCGGTGCAAGTCTCAGGTTAAGACCAAATACACCTACCCTGATTCGGACTTCCATACTGACCGGCGTAAACACACACGTATAACGCAAGCGCACGTATCGTTCAAGTAGTATAAAAATATCGATCCCACGAGGACTTAATTCCTACTATTGTTATTAGTTGTTGATACTATTTATTTACAAATATCTAATTGAGGGAGAAGTGAATGATTGCTTGAAATGATCTGCTTTGAAGATTTGCTAAATAAAAATAAATAAAAAGACAAAAGAAAATACTAAGGAAAATAAAAGACTCAAAGATCTAGGGTTGTTAATCTTTCTAATATCAATTAAAAGATGAAGTAGTTAAATCATAGTTGGATAATTATTGAATTATTAATCTGGAACACTAAATTATGTAAAAGCCTCTTTCGAATGATCATTTACAAATACCTAGTTATAATCCAATTGAACCATATGTCTATGTCAATTAAATTACCTAGATTCATTAAGGTTAAGTTCCAATTATGACTACCCCCGCCCGACAGGTATATGTCTATCCTGTAAGGAAATCTATTAAAGGGTTATCAATCCTTAAGGAAGATCGTGGGTTGTTGAGACCAAGGTCTTAAACTTAAAATCCCTATGTCTAGTTCATTTTAAGTTTACCTAATCAATTTTATTAGTGATCAGTTAATAAAAAGCATTAAGATTATGACTCAACAAATAACTCTTTAATTACCCAAACTATAATCTAACCCTTTTTAAATCCGGTGATATTAGATTTAATCACAACCCTAGATATTTAACTTAGTTACAACACATAACTAAAGCTGATATAAACTTAAAAGACAGAAAATGAAATTGCAGAAAGTAATTAAAATAAATAAATGAAATGCTAAGGTAAAAGGAAATAACTTCTACTATATACTATTTAGATATCTCCCAATAATATAATATATAATCTTGTGATATTTTAAACCAACCGTCCGGAATGGCGGTATCCTGATTAAGTCAAATTCAAACATACCAGCCATAAGGCGGAACAAAAATATAAATTTAAACCAACCGACCTAGAATGGCGGTATCATCATTAAGTCAGGTTTAACTAGTTTAAATTGAATAACCAACCGACCTAGAATGGCGGTATCTTTTTATTAATTCAGATTTTAAATAGTTTATATATTATATTTTAAGGGAGATTAATCTAAATAGCAAAAGTAAAAGAATTACCTTATTACCTCAGCATAGAGACGTTACCCCCTCATGGATAGTTAGAATTACTACTACAAAGCGTAAATAAAACTGAATAAAAGAAGAAAATATGAAGAACTCTCAATTTATTTATAAGGATTTCAGAGGAAGAGGTACATTTGAAACTAAAAATTTGAAATCTATTTATAGGCAAAAAAAATCTAATTTTTTATTATTATTTTTTTATTATTTTTCTGATTTTTATTTTTTTATTATTTTTCTGATTTTTATTTTTTTATTATTATTTTTTTTTTGGATCGCTGAATTTTCGACACGTGGCATGGTGTGCTAAAAATGACGGCTCGTTGAATCTTTGACACGTGGCATGGTGGTTAAATTACTAAAATACCCTCGGTGTCGGGACGTCCAAAATTACCAAAATACCCTTTTTGCCAAATTTCACCAAATTTCACAGTTTTGCTTGAAATCACCTCCAGAATGTCCTGAAACTTTATTTATCTACAAAATAACACAAAACACATCAAAATATTCACAAAACTCAAGAAACTATACAAAATATTAAGTTAAATGAGTGGGAAATAGTGATACATTTATCACTCATCACATACACACACAGTCATACTACCAATGGAATTCCGTGGGGTCTATCCAGAGCGAAGCTGTTTCCATACCATCGGTAAACACAACCTCCTATCACACTTGCATGAGTATCCTATACCCAAATATATGAGTCCTATGCCATTATGCTCCCATAACACGCACAAGTGAAATACTAGTCTATTCCGTATTATCGATGTCCAATCTCGATAATACTCCGACTAGGGATGTTTTAATGATTAAACCTTCGTGGATTGATACTGTCTCATATCATCTCAAACCAGAACTAATCATATGGACTTTTATCATTTATATATCCCGGTAATCTAATTACAAATGATAAAAGAGCAATTTCCTTTGTCACATAGTTAATTTGTACAACAACACCATGTTCTGTACAAATAGTGAATGCTATTGGTCATAATTGTCCAACAGGGGTGTGATGAGTGGTAAATGTATCACTATTTCCCACTCATTTGACCTAATATTTTGTATAGTTTCTTGAGTTTTGTGAATATTTTTATGTTTTTTGTGTTATTTTGTAGATAAATAAAATTTCAGGACTCTCTGGAGGTGATTCGGGGCCAAAATAGTGAAAAAATAGACAAAAGGCAAAATCGTCTTTTAACGCGTCACGACGTGTAGCGTGCATCTCGACCACTAATGTGCGCCTGCCATGTGTCAACATCACAGCAAATCATACTAACGTGTGCTAGACACGTGTCACCATCACATGCTGCCGACAATCGCCATCACCACGTGTCGCCTACGTGTCATCCACGTGTCAGCCACGTGGCGTCCACATCAGTGACATGCCAAGTCAGCTTGCCACATGTCAGCCACATCATCATCAACCAATCATTTTATGCCATATGTTATAATCACACGGTGCCGACAATCAACATCGCCATATCATCGCCACGTCAGCACAATTATTGAGTTGCTGACGCCCTCTGCCACGTGTCACCTTATCGCGAATCCAAGTGCCATGTGTCGTCGACTCTGTGCGTTGCGACGCGTGAAGCCTATCGATGCCTATAAATTCAGCTCGAAATTTCAGTTTCAGATGTACTTTCCTCTCTGTAATTCCTTGAGAATTCTAAGGAGTTTGTATCTAGTTTGTTTAATTTCAGTTTTGTAAATTATTTTATTTACTTTTTGTAATAGTAATTTACTTTCTTTACTTTTTCAAGTTTTACTATTCAGCAACGAGGAGGTAACTTCCCCCTGCTATGGTGAAAGGTAAAACTTTTACTATTGCTATTTAGATTAATCTCCCTTAATTAAAATATAATAACTATTTAAAACTTGACTTAATGAGGATACCGCTATATTGGCCGGTTGGTAATTGATATTAAATTGGTTTTAACCTGACTAAGCAAGGATACTGCCTGGTTGGTCGGTTGGTAATTAATTATTAATTTGACTTAATCAGGTTACCGCTTATATGGCTGGTTGGTAATATCACACAAGTTAATATATTATACTAAGGGAGATATCTAAAATAGTAGTAATAAAAGTGGATCTTTTAACCCTAGCATTTTATTTTATTGTACTTTTTCCTTTTTAAATTCTAGCATTTACTTTTCTGCATTTTACTTTATGTCTTTTATTTTTAAGTTTTTACTAGTTATAAATATGTGTTGTAGCTAAGCCCGTTATCTGGGGTTGTGATGAATTCCAATGTCTCTGGTTTATAATGGGTTATTTTATAGTTTGGGTAATATAATGGTTTACTTATTAAGTCTTAAGCTTAATGCGTCTTGTTAACTGGTCACTAATAAGATTGATATTGTAAACTTAAAATAAACTTGACGAAGAATTTTTAGGTTTAAGACCCTAGACTTAATAGCTCACAATCTTCCTTAAGGATAGATAACCCTTTAATAGATTTTCTTACAGGATAGACATATACCTGTCGGGCGGGGTAACCACAATTGGAACTTAGTCTTAATGAATCCAGGTAATTTTATTGACATAGACATATGATTTAATTGGGTTACACTGGGTATTTGCATCCGACTATCGACATAGGCTTTTGCAGAATTTCGTGTTCCAGGTTAGTAAACCAATATATTACACAAGCATGAAATAACCACTTCATCATTAAAAAGATATTGGAAGAAATCACAACCCTGGATAGTTTAATAAATTTGAATTTTCCTCAACCAACTTTCAAGCCATTTTATTTACTTGTTTTAAATTTAAGTCACCATTCCAATCAAACAATCAATCCATTAGATACTAGTAATCATTTGACCTCATAAAACTAATTGCTTTGGTATTAAGTCCTCATGGGATCGATACTTTTTATACTACTTGAACGATACGTGCTTTTGCGTTATACGCGTGTGATTACGCCGGTCAATTTGGCAGTGGAAATTCATCTTTCGAGCAAGCCTTGTTGAGGTCTATGTAATCCACACACATTCTTACCCTTCCATCCTTCTTCAGAACTGGCACGATATTGGCCAACCATTTGGGTACTTGATTACTTCCAGGAACCTTATTTCTACCTATTTCTTCACTTCTTCTCTAATATGCTTCATGGGTCTCATGTTCGGGTATGTTGGTATTAAGTGATGTGTTATTCTTCTGTCAACTCCAGAAATGTCTTCATAGCACCAAGCAAATAATTTTGCATATTTATTTAACAATTTCTATAATTATTTCCTCTCTTCAAGAGTAATCTCACTTGTAATTAATATATTTTTAGGTTTTTCATATGTACCAAGATTAAATGACTTTGTTTAGTTGAATTAATGTCAAATTTGCTCATATCATGCATGTTATGATATGTGCTGAGAGAAAATAAATCAGACAAGTAACCAAAATCATTCATCTTATTAATTTTTAACGCAACGTTACAATCAAAGAGCTCATATACTTAGACATTTCATAGTCTTGTTCTTCCTTGATCGTCTCGGGGTCTCCCAGTATCAGTCCTTCAAGTTAGAGTAGTTCTTCCTCCCATCCTTCTTGGGTTTCCTATTCAGCTTTGCACCATTTTCTTCTTTCATCATCGGACTTCCTTCCCATTTACCACTTCAGTAAAAATTTCAAAGCCTGGCACAGTGACGCTGATGACTTCACATGGTTTCGAGGCTCCCTGATACTTGGCCTTCATGAATTAGAACCTTAGTGACACACTCAAAAAGTGGTTATTTACTCCCAAGTATAAGAATGTCGAAATAATAAAATAATAATTCAAGTGACAAAAAAGGCTGAAATGTTTGAAGTGATGTACAATTTTAAATTAAACTGCAAAAATAAATTAGAATGCTAGGGCTAGAGGATCCACTCTTGATATTTCAAATATAGAGAAATCTAACTTTTTATAATATATAAATTGTCATTATTAACCAGTTAATTTAATTTAGGATTTAATTATGCCAAAATATATAAAACCAGCCACAAAGACGGTGATAACATCTGTCTATAGCAAGTCTAGTTAGGTACTTAATTATTCCAAATAAATAAAACCAGCCATAAAGGCGGTAACAAAGTTTGTTAATAATTAATCTAGATTTAAATTATTCTCTCATATAATATGGGGTAAAGTATTAAATGTGCCAACCAAAATTTGATTGTCTACATCGAATCAAGACACCCTCAAATATAAGAGAAGATTAAATATTAGTTTTCAGATTACAATTCATATACTATAATATAAGTAGGATTAATTTATATTCTTCATATTTAAGGTTTCACCATTTACCCCAACAGAATGGAATTAGCTACTCATGCTTTGAATAAAAACACACTTAATTTTATTACTGAAAGAAAAAAGAAATTACAAGACACTTCTTCCAAATTCTTCAAGGAGAAAATGAAAGAAACATGAATAAAATGAAAGATGAGCACCTCATTTTATAGTACAAGTCCTCTTCCCTTAATTATTAATTTCAAATTTCGAAATCAAATATAAACAATAAACTTTTTTGACTTTTCTTTTTGTTGATCATTTTACAAACATTTGTCACAATTCCAATTTTCAAACATTTTGCAAACATTTATTATTATTTTTTAATTTTCTATTTATTTTTTCAACTTTATTTTCTAATATTAAAATTACATGCAACACACATTGACTTATTCACCGATTTCGACCTTGAAAACCTCAAAATTAGAAAATCTTGTAATGAGAAAAGTTTTGTATATTTGAGTCTTCTTTCATCTGGAGCTGCAATCACATCAATCCTATATCGGAGTTAAAAGTTATTGCCAATTTACGAAAATTACACAAAATTAGAATTTCCGAAATTGTATATTGTTAGAACGCCCTTTCAAGTTTCTGGCCTGCAAAATCCAAATATAACGTCCAATTTCTAGTTATACATCTAAAGTATTATTTTACCTATATAAGAAATAAAAAATCACAATAAAAATATATAAAACATAAATTTAATTATTATTTTGCAAATGTGCTAAATTAAGGGGATTAATGAAACTGTAAGTGTAAAATAATTAATTTTACTTTTAATAAATGTACATTTTTTAGTGTTCATCACACCCCCAACCAACTTATTACTAGTCCCCGGTAATTTAAGTGAAAGTTAAAAAGATAATTTCTTATCCAAGTTAGTAATTGTTTTATTTCTTTCTAAACTATCAAATAAGCAAATTCTCATATACTTTTTACCATTTTTCTTTAGACCCATAAGAAAAAGTATCAATCAATTCATTGTGCCCATAATATTCACAGGTCTTGTTAAAAAGAGAGTAATAATTTTATCCTAAAGTTATATCAGAATTCACACATTTTGGCAATGTCAGTTTTTTTATACACAATTTTTTATTTATTTATTTTTAATAATAATACATCTTTAATCCGAGTAACAAGCTTTGAGCCAGTGACTCCCAAACTAGTTGGTTTTAAGGCACTAGGTGTTAAGACACCCATACATACTTAATTGCTTGGATCTCAGATGCCAAAAAGAAGAAGTGTCTGATTTTCTTAAGCTTTTTTTCTAATCCATATAACGAGCTTTGGGCCAATGACACACAGACCAGTTGGCCTTAAGACACTAATTAAAACACATCTACAGACTTAATTACTCGAGTTAGAGAGGTTATGAAATCTAACATATTCACACGTATTTTTTTTATTACAACAACTCAAGTCCTACTGTTTTACGCGAACAATCGTTGCTTGCTGAGGCAAGATGTCCGGTTACTAAGTAAAAGCTTGATTATTATTATTATTATTATCATTTGTTAAAAACTAACTCAAGCCCTACTGTTTTATGCGAACAATCACTGCTTGCTAAGGCAAGATGTCCGGTTACTAAGTAAAAACTTAGTTAGTTAGTTTTTGTTTTGTTTTTTGCTTTTTTTTAAGGAAAAAAACACAAATTCCACTACCTTTAGGTGCTACCTCCAACAAACTAGAGAGCTGAATATCATAAAATTTTTACTGACAACCCACGATTATATGTTACCATGTAAGTTGATAATACCTGTCAAATGAGCATATGAAGATCAAATTTAATCAATATTATGGAGAATTCACAAATTTAAATGATTCAAAAAGAAAGAAACAAAAATAACTTGTTACGAATTACATTGAGATGCGTCTTAGAAGCCAAAACTCCTTACATTGCTATCTCCAAACAACAATTCCATTTAGTTCGTCAAAAATTTATTGTTGGTTTATGTGTAGTTGTTTTTGAATAAAAACACAAAAGAAAATCAACACAAAATATTTTTTTAAACATATAAAACAAACACAAAGCAAAAACACGTAAAAAGTTATTATTTTCTTAAAACAATCACACAAAAATAAAAACATTTTTTTTTACAAAAGTGAAAACACAAAAACGAAAACTATCTAGTCAACTATCCCCTCCCCCAACCAAATTGAGACATTGTTCCAAATGTATAAATAAAAAATAAAATTTAGAAGACATCACCTGGTTAGTGTGGAACTGACAATTGAATTTACAACACTGCTACTAAAAAGAAAGGTTACATATTTAAAAAAATAAAAGGAAATCAAAACAGTAAATGATATGTACAGATAGTCGCGATTGTGGCTCACATCTTCCTCTGGTTTTACGTCTAGTAACAGCTTGAACACCCTCTATGGGTCGAGGATATGCTTCCCATCCAATTTTCTTATAAATTGACAAACAAGTGTTGGACAATTATGACCCATAGCATCACTATTTGTAAAAGACATTGTGATTTTTGTACAAATTAACTATGTGACAATGAAATTACATTTTATCATTTTGTAATTTGATTACTTAAATATATAAATGATAAAGTCCTTATGATTAGTTCTGAATTATTAGATATGAGACAATATCAATCGATAAAGGTTTAATCATTAAATATCCCTAGTCGTAGTATTATCGAGACTGGACATCGATAATTCGGAATAGACTAATATTGAACTTGTGCGTGTTATGGAAGCGTAACAGCATAGTTCTCATATATTTAAGTATTGGATACATATGCAAGTGTGATAGGAGGTTGTGTTTACTGATGGTACGGAAACAGCTTCGCTCTGGATAGACCCCGCAGAATCCCATTGGTAGTATGACTATGTGTCTATGGGAATTGTTGGTTTCTATTATATGTCCCAAGGAAAGATTAACCATTTAAATAAAACAATGAATATATATATATTAAAAGATGAAGTATGGCGGAATCATACTCACAAAGATCGGAATGCGGATGCGTTGATGAAATGAAAATTTTCTCCTTTGTGCAGTGAAGGTTTCGGCCAAGGTGAGTGGGGAAGCTCCAAGCTTTCTTTGATCCTTCCAAGCTCAAGAATTAGTTTCCCATAACACCTTTGTATGATCCCTTGAAGGTGCTAGCCTTGTGTGTGAATTTATGTTCCAAACAAACACATTTCTTCAAGTTTTTGCAACAAAAACAGAAAAGTGGAGAGGGCTGTGAAACTTCACAGTTTCGGTCAAGAGGAAAGAGAGGAGAGGGAGGAGTTTTGATTTCAAAAATCAATTTATATTTATGCCATAATATTTATTAAATTAATAATAAACTTATGACACAAATCATGCAATGGCTTAGAGTGTCAAACACTCAATTTCCATGCAAAACCATTGAGTGCATTGTACACTATCTCCATGCAATGCATCACAATTAAATAATGCATAATATGACATGTGTCATGTGGGCCCCACACGTTTCCAAATGAAAGTGGGCCCACGTGCACTCACGCGTTCGGGTTCGATATTTCCGAAATACCAAACTTATGTCGCGACGTTAATTAAATCGAATTTAAATAAATGATTGCGCCTAGCGAAATTATTATTTACGTCGCTAACGAATTAATTCTAAATTAACTCGTTTGCCCGAATTAAAATCTAATTTTAATTTCGCGTCGAAATCGAATTTCGATTATTATATCGAATATAATAATTTTACGATTAATTCCAAATTAATCGTTCTCTCTCTATTTATAGTACTTTATCCAAGATAAAGTCTCTCCGTAATTAATCCAAGATTAATCGAGTTTGAATCATACGTCATTGGTGAATCTTCGGGAAGCGACCCAAGAGATCTCCGGATATGTTGGCAGTAAATACGGTCGTCGGATAATCCGAACACGTACGTACCTCGTACTACGTTTTTACCGATTCACAAGACAAGGTTGGCTTCTAGCAAAGCACCATGCCTACCCAATTCTCCAGAAATATTCTTATAGGAATATCAGATCTATATCAAGCGTAGTATACCGTAGTATTGCGTACATCGATCCAGTATCGGACGATCACATGTTAGGACTGGGGCTGGAAATGTGTCTGCCGCGTACGAAACATATATCAGACATCAAACAACTAGTCTCTTTAAATCGGACAATCCTGACCTGGTCATATTGTCCCGACGGTTGCAACCTTTTATAGAGTACTAGTTCTGTGTCCTGCGTGATCATCACCTCCATATGTCTGAAGTGATACTTCCATCTCGACATCACATCCAGTACACTACGATTCTCGATAAACCCAGAAGAGGTGTACACAGAACCGGTTAAAACATACCAGAATCAAAAATCCAATTTTTAAAACTAGAAGTATTCATATTTATCTCAATAACAAACATACCAGAGGCGATAACCTTGCCAGCCTTGATATCCTCCCTCTGCCCTTTGCCCATTCGGCAGTCACGTTTCCAGTGACCCCTCTTGCCGCAGTTGAGGCAGATGTCGCGAGATTTGTCCTTTGGCTTCCTAGAAGCCACTGTCAACTTGCCCTTGCCCTTGTTCTTGAACTTCTTCTTCCTCGCACCTCCAATTGCCTTGGCCCAGCCCTTGGCGCATGAGAGGTCGATGCATAATGCGCCTCGCGCTTGCTCCCCTTTAGGAGTTCCTTTTCGGACTCCTTCAGCACAGACAACAACTCTCCAAGATGTCGTCAGTGTCCATCAACTTATAGTTGATGATGATTTGTTTCCAAGTATCGGGTAGCGATTGTAATAGCATATCAATCGTCAACTCTGCCTCCAAGACAATGCCCATCTTGGCTAACTCATCTATGTCAGCGATCATTTGAGTCCCGTGGGCCTCAACTGATGCGCCGTCTGTCATCCGGGAGCGGAAGAGTTTCCTTACTAGCTCGTACCTCTCCATCCGCTTGTTGGTGCGGTGGAGATCACGCAATCTTGCCATCATGTTATAGGGATCCAAGTCCCTGTTCTGGCGTCTGAAATGCTGGGTCATTGCAGCTAGCATAACTGACTGAGCTTGGTCACAATCGTCACTATGAGTCTTCCATAACTCTAGCTCCAGTGGCTCAGTGGGTTTAGGCGGGAGAGGTCTCTGAATAGTATACAGCACCCTCTCAGCCCCAAGCACTATCTTGAGGTTCATTTCCCAGTCGGCAAAGTTTGTCCCTTTGAAGACATTATCGCCCATGATTATGTCGCGGACATTACCCTTGCCAGTCATCTTGACAACTATAGTCCAACTATAAAGTCAACGATGTTATGGGTACAGTCAAACTGTTACAAGCAAAATAACAATATATTAGTCCAACTAATTATTAAAATATTGACGAAATAATTTTGAAAGACGTTTAGGGCTAAGTATCTGAACGAAATTGCAAATTCAATAATAGCCTCCCACTATTTTCTTCAAGTCTCTAACCCTCTTGTGGAGAACTCGGGAAATCGCATTTCCTAGTGGGCTAGGATCCCGTTAAATAACACACAACCTGACTTTGGCCAATAAAAGCTGTATGCTATTTAACTTAGGTAGATCTCTATGATCAATTGGATCTCATCCAATTCCTAGATCCGGTTAGGTGGACATCCAAGTCCGAAACATATGTATAATGTCAATGTATCCATTACATTTTCCTAACCATATCCTCCGAATCATCTAGGCCTTGGCTTTGGCCAAAAACAAACCTAATGATTCCAGTTAAGCGGGACCCATTGACGAGGAAAGTTTCGTAATCAATGTCATTGGACAAAAAGTGATCTTGACTTTGGCCAATAAAAATCACGATTTGGACAAGACACCGATATGCAACAAAACTCTCATGATTCAAGTACATCCTTGATTGACAAAGGTCTTGACTTTGGCCAAACAAACCAATGCCAACTTCGGATCTTGAACAAGAATCATTCAATGGAAGGATATTTGCTTAATATAAATTGAGGGATTTTCGCGTAATTGGCAACCAATTTATTTATCTTTGTTAGGTCTCATCATCATACACCCTTAAGCATGCTTCTAAAACATCATAAAGCGCGTAAAGTACATTAATAGTGATATGCGGATGTATATATAAACAATTTGTTCCTAGAACTGAAAGAGTTAAATCAAAGTCCCAAAGATCACAATTCATGCATAAAAACCGCATATGAACACATCAAAGGAGGTGCGGAATACACTCACATTGAATTTCGGTTTGATGAAATGAAGAACAAGATGCGTTTTGCATCCTCCAAGCTCACGGCAACAGCTCTCCAAGGCAGTGGGCTGCTCGGTTTGGACTGGTTCGGCTTCCTCCATGTTCGGCCATTGATGAGCTCCATTGAAGCTCAAAGCTTCAAGCTTCCATGCTCACGGAATCACTTCCCTATCACCTATGTATCACTCAAGGTGTGTGCTAGCACTTGTATTCTTCTTTTGCTTCTCAAATGCTCGGTCAAACCAGAACAAAAGGAGAAGAAAAATCGCACCATGCGTGAAGGAGATGAAGAAGAAAAAGAGAGGGAGATGAGAGAAACCGTGTACTGCATGTAAGAGAGAGAGGACCGAATGAATAGTAAAAAGGGGAAAAGAAAAAGTAATATATATTTATTCATTTATTTTCCAAAAATAAATAAAACATATATATATATTCCAAACCTTTTCATATTCCATCACTTTTACTTTTAACTTTAAGTCATATCACATCACTTTTCACATCACATCTATTCACTTTAATAAAGTGACATATTGTCAAGTCACATCACTCAAAGTGACAATTGATTTGACGATTGACGCGACTAGCGATTTGACGCTTGATGTGACTCTCGTGCCGCGCTCGAATTCGAAATGCGAATGCGCTCGCAATCACTCTCGGGCTCGGGTTCGCTAATTCCAAATTAACGAATTTTCCATCGCATCGTAATTAAGTGATTACGCCTAGCGAATTCACTATTCACGTCGCTAACGAATTAATTCTAAATTAATTCGTTCGCCCGAATTAAAATCTAATTTTAATTCCGCGTCGAAATCCAATTTCGATTAATATATCAAATATATTAATTTTATCGATTAATTCCAAATTAATCGTTCTCTCTCTTTAACGATATTTTATCCGAGATAAAATATCTCCGTAATTAATCCCAGATTAATTTTCTCTCTCATCGAATTAATCCCAGATTAATTCTATCTCTCTCTTCTAATTAATCCCAGATTAATCAAAGTGCGAGTAATACGTCATCGGTGAATCTTCAGGAACCGACCCATGAGATCTCCGGATATGTTGGCAGTAAATACGATCGTCGGACTGTCCGAACACGTAAGTACCTCGTACTACGTTTATATCGACTTACAAGACAAGGTTAGCCTCTAGCAAAACGCCATGCCTACCCAATTCTCCAGAAATATTCTTACAGGAATATATAGATCTGTATCAAGCGTAGTATACCGTAGTATTGTGTATATCGGCCCAGTATCGGATAATCACGTGCTAGGGCTGGGGCTGGATAAGTGTCTGCCCCGTCCGAAGCACATGTCGGATGTCTGGTAACATAGTCTCTATAATCGGATATACATGACCTGGTCACAATATCCCGATTGGTTGCGCAACACTCAAGAGCACTAGTACCGTATCCTGCGTGACATCAACTCCAATATGACTGAAGTGACACTTCCGTCTCGACATCACACCCAATACACTACGACTCTCTGATAAACCCAGAAGCGGTGTACACAGAACCGGTTAAAGCCCTGTACCACCAAGACCAAAGTCTACCGATTATCGCAAGTATTAGCGATGCAAGTCTCAGGTTAAGACTATACACACCTACCTCGATTTCGGCCTCCCATAGACACATAGTCATAATACCAATGGGATTCCGAGGGGTCTATCCAGAGCGAAGCTGTTTCCCGTACCATCGGTGAAACACAACCTCCTATCGCACTTGCATAAGTATCCAATACTTATATATATGAGAACTATGCCGTTGTGCCCTCACAATGCGCACAAGTGCAATACTAGCTTATTCCGCATTATCGATGTCCAGTCTCGATAATACTTCGGCTAGGGATTTTAATGATTAATCCTTCGGGGATTGATACTGTCTCATATCATCTCAATCCAGGAACTAATCATATGGACCTCTCTTCATTTATACATCTATGGTGATCTAATCACAAATGATGAGAGTGCAATTTCCTTGTCACATAGTTAATTTGTACAACAACACCGTGATCTGTACAAATAGTGACGCTATGGGTCATATTATCCAACAAGAACAAATCACTATCACTCTTTCCTCTCCCTGCTAGCACTATTCTACTTCTACCATTTTCATAATACAATAAGAGAAACCTCATTTACATTGAGGGGAATTAGTGAGAAGAGAATACAAAGAGATAAAGAGATAAGGCTGGACACGCAGGTCCAATTTATAAATTCCCAAATTTACAATAATTTCTAAAATTACCATTTCCCTTCTAATATCCATCCGTTATACACTATTCATTCATCACATACATATATTTTCAAACAAGACATGCTTTTTACACAACCAATCTAATCCAATTAATTAGTCTATGTTTAAGTGATCATCCAATGTTCAAACAACGGTTTGATTTTGCGCGAGTCCAACTCGATTGAGAATAATTACATAAGGTACGAATTCGCGAATTATATCGAACTACTTATTAAATCTAATTTATTCGTATTCAATACTAATTCAATTATTTAATTCCAAATTAAATGTTTACACTTTTAATGTGCTTTAAAGACTTAGATTCTAAATCTAATCCTATTGGGTCTCAAAGCCCAACTAACATCCAATGTTTAATTTAATTCAAGTCAAATGGGCTTTCAATTGATTTATTAAGGCTTGGGCTTTGGTCAATGTGGGTCAAACCCAATTACCAAGCCCAAATAAGGAATCACCCTTAAATGCCATAAAACCAATTTTAAGCCCATAAGGCCCAATTAAATTTTTAAAGCCCATTATATATATTTGGACTTAATGGAGTGATTTAGGCCCAAATTGGATCCAATCCTTTTGGCCCAAATCTACTTTGTCCACCCAAGCCCATTATGCCCAAATACAATATTAAAAGCCCAATTCACCAATTAAGCCCATAATTAAATTTTAATATTCCAAACATTAAAGTCCAATTAATTAAAGTGTAAAACCAAGATTAATATATTAAACCAAATATTTCAAAAATACCCATTTAATTTATTAATCATCTATTTTTCAAAATAAATGTCCAACATTAATTTTAACAAAAAATCAACTCCTTTACATGTCCATTAACATTCGGCCAGGTGAGTTTTTTGTGTCGATTTGTTTTTCAATCCGATTGAATTACTAATCTACGTCCCGTATACGTTCTAAGTCATCCAATGATCTTAAACACAAAAAATTCCAATCCACTCCAAGTAGCAACACATTCGGCCAAGGCATGAATTTGGGGAAAAAAAATCATCCAATGCATTTTTCATAAAATTGATTTCATATTATGTCATTTTACATACATATAAGCATACTCATTCATCAAATTTCACAAGAACATGCTTCAATCAATTTTACCCAAATTTTAACCTAAAGTATTTCATGCTTAACCATGGCTCCATGATACCATTGTTGGTTTCAATTATATGTCCCAAGGAAAGATTAGCATTTAAATAAAACAATGAATATATATATTAAAAGATGAAGTATGGCGGAATCATACTCACAAGGATCGGAATGCGGATGCGTTGAGGAAATGAAAATTTTCTCCTTTGTGCAGTGAAGGTTTCGGCCAGGTGAGTGGGGAAGCTCCAGCTTTCTTTGATCCTTCCAAGCTCAAGAATTAGTTTCCCATAACACCTTTGTATGATCCCTTGAAGGTGCTAGCCTTGTGTGTGAATTTATGTTCCAAACAAAAACACATTTCTTCAAGTTTTTGCAACAAAAACAGAAAAGTGGAGAGGGCTGTGAAACTTCACAGTTTCGGTCAAGAGAAAGAGAGGAGAGGGAGGAGTTTTGATTTCAAAAATCAATTTATATTTATGCCATAATATTATTAAATTAATAATAAACTTATGACACAAATCATGCAATGGCTTAGAGTGTCAAACACTCAATTTCCATGCAAAACCATTGAGTGCATTGTACACTATCTCCATGCAATGCATCTCAATTAAATAATGCATAATGACATGTGTCATGTGGGCCCCACACGTTTCCAAATGAAAGTGGGCCCACGTGCACTCACGCGTTCGGGTTCGATATTTCCGAAATACCGAACTTTGTCGCGACGTTAATTAAATCGAATTTAAATAAATGATTGCGCCTAGCGAAATTTATTTACGTCGCTAACGAATTAATTCTAAATTAACTCGTTTGCCCGAATTAAAATCTAATTTTAATTTCGCGTCGAAATCGAATTTCGATTATTATATCGAATATAATAATTTTACGATTAATTCAAATTAATCGTTCTCTCTCTATTTATAGTACTTTATCCAAGATAAAGTCTCTCCGTAATTAATCCAAGATTAATCGAGTTTGAATCATACGTCATTGGTGAATCTTCGGGAAGCGACCCAAGAGATCTCCGGATATGTTGGGAGTAAATACGGTCGTCGGATAATCCGAACACGTACGTACCTCGTACTACGTTTTTACCGATTCACAAGACAAGGTTGGCTTCTAGCAAAGCGCCATGCCTACCCAATTCTCCAGAATATTCTTATAGGAATATCAGATCTATATCAAGCGTAGTATACCGTAGTATTGCGTACATCGATCCAGTATCGGACGATCACATGTTAGGCCTGGGGCTGGAAATGTGTCTGCCCCGTACGAAACATATATCGGACATCAAGCAACTAGTCTCTTTAAATCGGACAATCCTGACCTGGTCATATTGTCCCGACGGTTGCAACCTTTTATAGAGTACTAGTTCTGTGTCCTGCGTGATCATCACCTCCATATGTCTGAAGTGATACTTCCATCTCGACATCACATCCAGTACACTACGATTCTCGATAAACCCAGAAGAGGTGTACACAGAACCGGTTAAGGTCCCCAACCACCAAAACCAAAGTTTACCGATTGTCGCAAGTACTAGCGATGTAAGTCTCAGGTTAAGACCATATACACCTACCCTGATGCGGCCTCCCATACACGCAGACATACTACCAATGGGATTCCGCGGGGTCTATCCAGAGCGAAGCTGTTTTCCGTACCATCGGTAAAACACAACCCCTATTGCACTTGCATAAGTATCCAATACTTAAATATATGAGAACTATGCCGTTGTGCCCTCACAACGTGCACAAGCGCAATACTAGTCTATTCCGCATTATCGATATCGATCTCGATAATCTATAATACTCCGACTAGGGATATTTAATGATTAAACCTTTATGTATTGATACTGTCTCATATCATCTCAATCCGGTATTAATCATATGGACTTTCGCCATTTATATATCAAAGTAAATAATATTACAAAACGGCAAAAGGCAATTTCATTATCACATAGTTAATTTGTACAATAATACAATATCATTTACAAACAGTGACGCTATGGGACATAATGTCTAACAGGAATCCGCATCATGGTAGGTGTATTTGGTCTTAACCTGAGACTTACATCGCTAGTACTTGCGACAATCAATACGCTTTGGTTTTGGTCGTCCAGGACTTTAACAGGTTCTGTGTACGCCTCTTCTGGGTTTATTGAGAATCGTAGTGTATTGGGTGTGATGTCAAGACGGAAGTATCACTTCAGTCATATGGAGATGATGATCACGCGGGGATACAGAACTGGTACTCTAATTGGTTGCAACCATCAGGATAATATGACAAGGTCATGATTATCCGATTAAAGAGACTAGTTGCTTGTGATCCGATATATGCTTCGTACGGGGCAGACACTATTCCAGCCCCAGGCCTTGCATGTGACATCCGATACTAGATCGCAATACACAATACTACGTATACTACGTCTGACATAGATTATATATTCCTTTAAGATTATTTTTGGAGAATTGGGTAGGCGTGGTGCTTTGCTAGAAGCCAACCATGTCTCGCAAATCGGTAAAAATGTAGTACTAGGTACGTACATGTTCGGATAGTCCGACGACCGGATTTATTGCCAACATATCCAGGGATATTATGGGTCGCTTCCCGAAGATTCACTGATGACGTATGATTCGAACATAATTAATCTAGGATTAATTACCGAGGGATTTTATCTGGGATAAAATACTATTTGAAGAGAGAGAACGATTCATTTGGAATTAATCGATAAAATAATATATTCGATATATTAAATGAAATTAGATTTCATAACGGAATTAAAATTGGATTTTAATTCGGGCGAACGAATTAATTTAGAATTAATTCACGAGCGACGTGAATAGTAATTTTGCTAGGAATAATTATTTAATTAAATTTGATTTAATTACGTCGCAACGGAAAAATCGTTAATTCGGAATTAACGAACCCGAGCCCGGGAGTGTTTTCGGGCCCACTCGGATTTTGAATTTAGTGGGGCCCACATGTCACATCACAAGTCACATCACTTGTCATTCAAATTAACTTTTTGTTGATGGGTTTAGGTGAGTTGTTGAAGACTTGTAAAATACTCCAAGTTGATGGAATGAAAGACAACTACCTAATATTAGATATTTTGGTATATCATTATTTTTTTTTGGTTTTTGAAATCAATTACACAAGTCTTTCACTTCATCTCTCTCTCTCTCATTTTTATGCCCATACCCATCTCCCTTGGCTTGGCCGAATTCTTCACTTCCAAGAAGAAAAAATTGTAGCAATTTTTCAAGTGCTAGCACACATCAAAGAATCATCTAAGGTGATAGGGAAAGCTATCCTTGAGCTTGGAATCAACATCAAAGCTTGAAGCTTCGATTTCAAATTCAAAGAGGAGTTCTTGGAGACTTTCAAGAGGCCAAAAGTTTTGTGTTCAACATCTCCAAATTCTGATCAAAGTGAGTATTATTTCCGCTTTTCTCATTTGAGTATTCACATGGTTTCTTACTTAAATTGATCTTGGGACACTTTAGAAACCCAACAACAAGGTCTTTTAAAGTCAGATTCCCGAGACTGTATTATTGTCTTTCTTTTTGAAATTATGTATGTAAAATTTAAAATAGTTTGTCAAATCTATTAGTCTGCGTTTACGAGTCAATGATATATTATGTAATGACTCCTTACTTAAGCCATCTCTAATGGGTTGATTTTTTTATTTGGGATTATTAGACATCATTCCTAAAGAATGACAACAAGTGTTACACGTCCAACGTGCGCATTCATAACAAACACCTAATTATTTAGCTCTTCGTTTCTTAGTATAGATGCTTTTCTCCAAACTATGTATGTAAGAGAAGAAGGAATCAAGAAATTTAAGAACTCATATTTTAACCATATTTTTTCATGTAAGGGTTTAACCTTTTTTTAGTTGGTCGAATCGTCCTGACATTATCTTTTAAATACATTTTACTTATGTATTTTAAAGGATTAATTTCTTTTATGTATTTCAAAGTTCATTCAATACCTTGTTTGTGTTCTTTCAAAACAAATAACTTACAGTTTTGATCGCTTGTGAGAGATGAAGAAATTAATACAAAGTAAGTTGGTTCATCTCCAAGAAAAACATACTTTAATCCTTCTAGCAAAGTCATTAATTCCAATTTTGGGTGCATTCTTATTTTTCCCGTCTTCAAGTATTCTTATTTTTTGGGTTTTATCAGGGTGGCGCAACGGAAGAAGCGCGGTTCGGGCGAAATCGTAGTTTAAAATTTTTAAACTTACGAATAAATTATTCAATATCCAAAACTAATAACTCATTCTTATTTCACCTAAATATATTTATTTGATATCATATAATGACATAAATAATATGGAAACTCCGAGAAACTTTTACGAAAATATTTTTCCGCAAAATAGCATAAAACACATTTCTGATTGAACCTACAAACCAATGCACATAGGGACTGCCCAGGTCAGCCCCAAAAATATTTGGACAGTTAGTGGACTGCCCGAACAATGACCAGTTAACTGTTTGGACAGCTGTTACCCTGTAACGCCATTTTTCACCGTTTTCGAGTATTTTCACTCCGAAACAATTTCCGATAATTATTTTTCTTGGACAATTCAAATAAACTTATTTATTTCAATTACTGAATACTTGAAAACTGAAATTTTACCTAAGAAACCATATTTCTTGAAAATTATCGTTTGATCCATAAACTTTGCATTTTGTTCATTTTAGTCCTCAGATTGTCAAATATAATTTTGGATGATTCCAAATCAGTTCTAAAATGATTTTCAACATATCCAACACATCAAAATATAAATTGTAACAAAATCCCCACTAAAATACAAAATTACCGAGAGCCCCTTAAGGTTTTCTAATTTTGCAATTTAGTCCAATCTTTTTCAAAACAAGTCAAGATCAAATCCAATCAATCCCAAATTTAATATACATCATATATACATCAAATTACATCACATATATGAAAAACCCCAAATTTGTAAAGGATTAAGAACCCTAATTTTATAATTTCTTCAAATTGATAAAATACACCAGATTAAACAAATTCAATACTTTAATCCAAGCTTTACCATACAAAACGAGTCTCACCACCATGAAACAACTCAAGAACAATTCTAGATCATCAATGAGTGGCTTAGCAACTCTAGAATGGCAACTTGATTACTAATTAATCATAATAAGCTTAAGAACTCATTTCAAGCCTACTTATAAATCATACATGCAAACACCTTTAAAACAAGTTCCCAACCATTTTAATTACAAACTAAAAGAGTAGAGACATCATCCTAGAAACACAAATTGAAGCCAAGAATAATAGAAACAATTTCCAAGTTGAAGTGTGTTGAGAAATACTTACAAATTTCCAAAAATGCTTAAGTTTTATGTTCTCCTTCAACTTTGCTCTCAACTCAATTTTGTAATTCTTTGGGTAACTTGCACTTGTAAAAAATTAAAATGAAACAAAGCTTTTATATTTTTCTTGTGATTGCCGTAAATCACCAAGAAAATAATAAAACAATTTTTTCAATTTTTGTTTCAATATCATTAAAGTCAAGTTACTTGTTCCAATTGATTACTATAACCATTAAAGTAATTCAACAAGTGAACCAACCAAATCATGCCATTTCCTAACTATAATCATGACAAAAGATATTTATATTTCAATTAATTTAATTACTTAACAATTAAATAATTAAATAATTAAATATAAAAAATCTTAAATATATGTATTATATTTACATTAAATATCTCAAATACATATATTAATGATATATGTCAAATATCATAATTTGACAATTGATTAATGTGTATTTAATAATATCAAATACTAAATATAAATACACATTAATTAGGAAATGACCATTAGGTCTGTTCGCATGTATTTTTCATTTAACTGTTAAACGATTTATAAATAATCAGTATTATTCATAAAAGTTGCCCTAGTGCTCTACGAGTATATTTCATTAGTTAGACTTTTTAGATTCAGACATATCCATCACGAAATCAAATTTCGTGTCCATAATCTACCCACCTGTAAATTATGATGACCACAGATAAACTCGCTGAATCATACAGGTCGAGGTCATTACATACGTATAATCCCTCCGTCACAGGTATCCAGATTATCCCAGAGATATAGATATAAACGTCAAATCTATATAGGTATAATCCTATCGATGTATCTATTAGTAATCTTCTAAATAACACTCGGAACTTACTTCCGAAGTATACCACGACCATAGATTTAACAGATTGTTAATCATATAAAGAATACATATACCATGTACACAGGACTGACAGATCCTATCTTGATAACACAGGATATCATGAGCATCAGACCACACCCAACGAACAGGCGGAGGTCTGATCTAAATAGATCAGTGACGTGACTACCATCTAAGTGTGGAGGATAACTCATATATCCACTGTGGTATCTCAAGTCAAAGAATCACTATGCTACTCAACCCGATGAGATTCTTATTGACGTTGGTGTACCATATATTAGGAAATATTCGGTGAGTCATTCAATGTTTATCAAATAAACACCTACACATATATATGAGTCTCCCGAGACTCATGGTTCATTGGGATAAACCATCAGACCAAGTCACGATATATGACATGTACTGGTCTCAACAGATTTTACTAACCGACCCGTGTCAGTAAATATTGACCATGAACTAAATTTGATAATATATTTCTAGTAGTGACACTTCCCAATGTCAATTACAAGCTACGTTGTAATTTGGCACTACATAATATATTATCGGGTCTTTGTCTAATATATACATATCACTAAATCATATAGTTTCAATCTAATCGAAATTAGATCGAATATGTATATAAAAGCAAGAGGTGCAACCATTAAGTAAGTAATATTATGGAAAAAGGAATTGTTCATATTCATGAATCAGACATAAATACAATCCGGATAGGCACTCCGAGTACCAACCCTAACAATTTCTCCCACTAGATCTAGTGTCAATCCACAGTATCATATATGTTGGGAAGCGGCCGCGAGTGCGCAGTGGAAAATCAAAATTATTATGCCGCTTTCCCCTTGCCCAAGACCCATTTGTTTTGATTATTCTACAAGCCTAGGCATGTTACTATATATTCTAAGCATTAAAAACTCATAAGACATGCAAAGAACATAAACCTTACACTTGCTAGCTATCAAAAGAACTCTAATTAAAACAAAGAAAGAAAAAGACTTACTTGAACTGAAGACTCCTCTAGTCCTCCCTCCAATCTACAAGCTTTTCTCAAACTCAGCAAGCTCTTCCACGTTCCAAAGAGCCAGCCAAGTGTGTGGCCTCCAAAGATGCACACACCAAAGCCAAAACTCAACGGCAAGACTACGCCTTGAGTGTACGGGTATTTTACTCTTGGGGCTAGCCTAGGCAAATACCTCAAAACTTTTAACTCGAGGTTCCTCTAGTCAATTAGACTTAAGGATCCTCAAAATCAGTGGCTTACTCTTAAACTTTAGAGTTTCTCACTAATATAAACCCAAGATATGAAAGGTTTTGGTGCAGCAAATTTGTACATAATTCTTTGGGTTTAATAGTGCTCCAAAGATAACAAAATTAATTAAGAATCTGATGTGGGATAAAAGCTAATTTAATCTTAGCCATTGGATCTTAATTTAGTGGTTTAATGAGATTATAAAACCCTAATAAGAGTTTGGGCCGAATTGGAATTCAAAAAAAATAAATTTTTTTTACTATTCACCTTACTATTCACATGAATAGTAAATTTTTTTAATATTTTTTTAATTCCAATTCCCAAAGTGCCCCTATCGTCATTCACCAATCCCTAAGCCACTATGGAACCTCATAAATGATCTGTTCAATAATTAAACACATTTAACCATTTATGAACAATTCCTACAGCAATCATATATGCTGTTATATTTGTACTGTGCACTGTTAACCATTGATTTCGACTTTGTTGTGTGTGACCTTTTGGGTTCCCCTCAAGTTGGACATGAAATGAATCGTGATAATTTAATCGAACATAAATTATCCTCCGATCATATGGTCGTTCGATTTCAATGACCAAGGTTGACATCTAGCAACATGCCAAGGCCCCCAAATGAGAAGGAAAGATATATATACCCATTCTGTATGCGATTTACATATGATACGGTCCCTCGCCTCACTGTATCCCCAACTATTGACCTAGGGTACGGAAAGTGTCTACCCATATGGTCAAAGGTATGATGTTGATAGTGTCATGAATCGTGCTAATCCAAGAATCTCATATGATTCTTGCGGGAAACGGACGTCGGAAAGGAAAATTCGAAAATAAGTACATCCTCAGATTTAATTAATCCATGTTTTAACTATTGGCCTCGGCCCCGCCCAAGCCCACACACAACCAACCCACAAGCCCAAGCCCACCAAAGAACCAACCCACACGCCCAAGGCCCACCAAATCCTATCCAAAATATTCAAAACACATTTAACACATGTAAAAATCCAATCAAATCGAAGCAAATCCCCTCCTAATTTAAATAAATCACCTCCCAAATTAAAGAAATTCCCCCACCAAAAATACAAATATCATTTCCTTAAATAAACACATCCTTTTATTGCATGATTTTTGTTTCCTTGTTTTAAAATCCCATGCAAGGAAACCCTAGCCCACTGTTATAAAAAGGAACATAAACCAAACCCTATTCCTCTCCATTGTCTCTCTCACTCTTCACGATATCACCTAAAAAGATAAACCCCTTTCATCCTTCTCCACTCATCTCCTCATCTTTTACTCGGATACACGACAAACGTAAAAAAAACACAATAAGAACACTCACGCCTCTACCCTCTCTCATCACCTCTCTCAAACACAAATAATAAAACAATAAACCCTAGCACAACACTCGGTTCTTCTTTCATCCTTCTCCACTCATCTACATGATTTTTGTAGGCACTGCATTTTTGCATATAAGTCCCTATAATGAGTCTCATTTGGAGACACTACCTTTTAAGTCACGGAGGTCACGGAAAACGGACATCGGAAGGGGAAATTTAGAATAAACAAGGTTCACTGTTTTCGTTCGTGCTGCGTTCGTGTATACGTTCGAACGCCAAACAGATTGAGGGCGTTCGTGCTGTGTTCGAGGAAGCGTTCGAACGGTGCCGGTAATTCGGGTTTTACTGCTAGCCTCTCATCAAGCCCAATTCGCCCAAGCCTTGGCCCACACGCCCAGCCCACTTAAAACACATATTTAACACATGGTGAAATAAAAAAAAATCTAAAAATCACATAACAAATTAAAATAAACATTAAAATCAATCAAATATATTAACTTCCTAACAAAACAAAATCACATACTAAATTAAAAAGATGTCATGCTAACTAAAATCAATCATAACAAATAAAAGATATTGACTTCCTAATCTAAACCAAATTTGTCCCCCCTCAATCTTTGACTTTCCTTGCTCAACACTAAATCAAATCCATTCCTTATGAGCAAGGTGAAGCCCTAGCCATTCTCTATATAAACAACCCATAACCAAGACATGCACTCCCCATGGCTCATACATAGCTCATACACACAACTCACACGAAAATCACAACACACACAAGAAACACCCAATCTTATTGTCACAACTCTCCCTCACTCTCAATAACCGAAGATCACAAACCAAAGAACCCTCATTGCCTTGACCAAAACACATCCCGAACAGCCCCTTTACCTCATCAAAACAGCCCCCAAACCACACTATAACACCACCAAATATCACACCCAAAACAGTAGCCAAAACATCCCAAAAACAGTAACTAAGAAACACCAGCAAATCGGCAGCGAATCGGAGTCAAAACAGCAGTGAATCAGAGTCAAAATAGTAGCTTGAGCAGTGGAACAGCGAGGAAAGGTGTGAACCAGTGAACCGGAGGAGTTGCGGAGCATTCCCCCATTTCGACGACCGTACACCGTACTACCGAGAGACGACATAAAAGGTTAGACCTGAGGGCAACTTGTATTTATTATCTTTCATTTGTCTTTTATTTATTTTAATATATTTTTTATTGCATGAGAGTCGTTTTGTTGAGGCATGATGTGAATTCCAGATAAACGGAATGCATGTTCTCATTTGTGGTTTATCGGATGGAAACTCGGACGTAAATTCCGTAGCCAAATCCGAATGGACGGTAGTACAGTCTGCACTCGGGATATAACTCCACGTACCACTCGAGAGATACATATATTCCGTTTCATCCAAACTTGTATTTGAGCATGATGTAGTTAGTACGTTATTTATTTATTTAGCCTGATTAGGCCTAGTGCGTTATTTATTCTTAAGCATGATTTAGTCCTTAGTATGTTAATCTTTATGCATGATTTAGATATCCATGTGATTAGATATGTCATTGTTGTGATCCTGTTTGAATGCGGTATCTAAAACCATATGAATGTATGCAATCTGCTAGTTCCCGTTCGAACGCGTCATCGAACGCAACTCGAACGGGAACCTTCTGTTTACCATTCGAACGCGTTATCAAACGCTACTCGAACGCACATGCATTTTGTATCATCAGGTCTGGTCCCGTTCGAACGCGTTATCAAACGCTACACGAACGCGAACCTTCTGTTTACCGTTCTAACACGTTTACGAACGCTACACGAACGCGCACACACTGAACTGAGTCTGTCTCATCATATTTCATGCATAATTGCCTATTGGGTGATCTCTCTTGCATTATGTAGTCAATCATATTATTTGTATTCCTATATTTATCTATTCGATGTATTCATGAGATAGTACCCAAGCATGATTAGGTTGTTCTTAGTTTTCCCTATCATATGATTGAGAAATGTTCATGAGATTGCCATGTGATGTTGCATGTTGTGATGAACTTGTTGATGTATGCATGTGAATTTAGAAGCATGATACTCTTGGAAATAAGTGTTACTTAAACTTGATTAAATTATCACATAAATCCTTTCATTACAAGCGACATAAGTAAGGGACCATTCCGAACCCAACGGTTTGAGGTCTTCCCTTGCGAGGGGTGAGTGCGGCCTTAAATCTCATTTTCCCGGTTCACACCAGGTGGCGACTCCATTATTTTCCGGTTTAGTCCCATGTGGCTACTCCGTACTCCCAACCGGGCCGCGAACCCGGGACAGCATGCGTCGCCCCAAATCCTGTGTTCCCACAATCTGGCGACTCCACTGGGGATAGAGAATCAGCCCCGAAATATTGTCTTGTAATGTTTGGATTTATGTTCCAATTGACCGTGTCTATAGTGGATAAAATGAGGGTTTAATGAAGGGCATCTTGAGGCTAGGTAATGGTTTGGTGTCTTTCTTCATTCACTACCTTCCTAGAAGGAAAATCTGTGAAGGCACCTATATGGCCATCTACCCTTAGCCTATTGTGATGGACTAATTTGGAGGACTCGTTGTTTATTCCTGTCACCAAGCGATAAGAGCCTAAGAGGCTAGGGTACTTAAGAAAGCCTCGCTCCACCCTCCCTCTGGGGAATCTACAACGGGAAATCCATTTGACAGTCAGTCACACACCATAGCTCATTGACACATACCTTAGTGTATAAAAAAGGGTGCGCTCACTTGGTCGCTCGAACCCTTGATTGGGGAGACCTAGTTATGGGCTATCCTTCGCCGGTGAGAGCCTTTCTCTACACTCTTGTGAACCCACCCATAGACCGGGGTTGTATGGTTAAAGTAACAATTATTTCCTTGATTATGTGCTAGTGGACTATCCTCATTTGGATACAGTTGGACTATTGTCAGAAATGCGAACTTGCTGGGCCATTTAAACTGGGGCGAGTTCGTACCTTATGACCATTAGGCCCAAAGCTTCTGAAATGTTGATGGGCCATTCTGTAGAAATTATTGTTTTATGTTTGCATTATCTTTCTTTTATGCATGTGTTTGGGAACATCGCCGTTTGGATCCATTTGGACCATTTGTCATGTGATATGGGCTTGTTGGGCCATTTAAACTGGGACAAGAACGTATTTTATGATGATTGGGCCAAAAGCTTCTAAGTGTTGACGGGCCACTTTGTGCTTGTGTTCGAAACATTACCATTTGGATTTATTTGGGCTCCTTGCCATGAGATGTGAATTTGTTGGGCCATTTAAACTGGGACGAGTTCACTCCTATGACAGTTAGCCCAAAAGTTTCTAAAATGATAACGGGCCGATTTGTTTGAGAATTTTAGTTGATGTAGTATGTTATATATGTTACATGCATCTCATGCACCTCATACATACATATATCATGTTAACACCATCTATGATTTAAAAGGCATCATAGATTCCTGTTGGGTTAGAAAAAAGGGAAGACTCACCAAAATACTGAGAACAGACATGAGTGAATCAGATATTGAGGTATCCCAGATAGATCAGTTGGAGAATGGTTTCGCCAAGGTTACTGAACAATTGCAAGCCTTGACTACTGCCATGACAAATATGGCTGTGCCCCGTGCTAGGGGAAATTCTGAGAATGTGAGGCGCGAGGAGCCTCTAAATGGGTTGGGGAATGACATCCCCGCTTTTGATGACGACATGGCAGAGTATACAACAAGTAGAGTGATTAGGTCTCAGGCAGAATTTCAGAAGCTTCGGGATCAAGTTGAGTCAGTTACCCGCAAGATGAGGGGTAAGAATGAGGATTTGCTGGATTATGACACACTGACTTTCGAGGAACAGTTGCCGGCACAGTTCAAGATTCATGATATGGCTAAGTTTAACGGGAATGGGGATCCAAGGGTGCATCTCTGGCAGTTTGTATCAGTCATGAGTTCAGTTGGTTTATCTCAGCGCCAAGTGCAGAAAATGTTTGGAATGTCGCTCGAGGGAGCTCCCATGGTGTGGTACCACAGTTTGGAGAAGAAAGTGAAGGAAGATTGGAGGGAGCTAGCTGATGCGTTTCAGAAGCAGTATGTCACAGACTTAGAGATTGACTTGTCACTCCGTGATTTGGAGAACACTAAGCAGAAGCCGGAAGAAAGCTTCAAGGAGTATGTAAACCGCTGGAGAAGCCAGCTTCTGAAAATGCAGACTCGGCCCTCTGAGAAGGACCAGATTAAAATGATCATCAAGGGCACTAAGCCCTCGATCTATGGCAAGTTGAGGAGGATGACTTCAATGATTGCGGATTTCCGACAGTTGAGGGAAACTGTCATGGATATTGAGGAAGAAGAGGCTGAAAACAAAAAGTTTTATGGCCAGAATATGAGGAATTTTGGAGGGCATTCTGAGACCAAGCCCGCTACTGCCGAGATTGCTGCTATTAAGAATAGGCGCTTTTCTGACTTGGGTATACCCTTGTCCAAAGTGCTTGAGAAGCTGACCAGGCAATGACTCTTAAAACTCTTGGAACCTAGACCACTCCCAAATCCTCCCCCACCAAGCCTCAATATGAACCGCTACTGCCACTTCCACCAACAACCTGGCCATGACACCAATAGTTGTACCCGTCTTCGCCATGAGATCCAAGACTTAATTGACTCCCACAAAATCCTTGACCCTGAAAGAGAACAGCCAAACACACACACCAATCCTCTACCAAATTATCACTTTGTTCCCCCACCCACCTACATGATCAACTCTGGCTTTCCCGAAACCTTCGTACATGGGGATATGGGGTGACAACGATGAAGAACCATAGGCCGAGGAAGAAGACAGCACTGCGAATGATGAAGTTGTTCCTCCTAGTTTGTTTGATCCTGCATTTTGATATAGACATTGATTTTGCCTGTTTGCTTAAACTTTTTTTCTAATGATAATAAAGACGTTCATTTCCCGTACTCGCTTGAATATGCAACATGAGTATATTTGACAAAAGCATTCAACCTTGGTATTATGATACACAACGATGCTTAGAACACGGGGAATCCTCGGAAGAAGCAAACAGAAAGATAAGATAGTCATTCAGAAACTGGGAAACAGGGACAATGAGGCTATCAGACTTGGAAGGGAATGAGTTCACCGAGCCGATCAATGTTGACAGATTCAAGCTGTATTTTACCTGAGACTGGGCAGTCAGCAAGAGAATTGGCAGAAGACCTAACCCAATGGGATGGAAACATTCACGCATACATGCATACACATAACCCATTTTTCACCCTTTTGTGTTTGTTTTGTTTTGTTTTGTTTTGTGTTCACAGGTTTAGAAGAAGAAAAAGAGAAAGCGGTGAAGACAAGCCAATAAGGCACAACAAAAGCACAATATCGGAATCGGGTAATAATCATGGGGCTGAGGCCCATATTGGTGTTAGATTCGGGTAGTAATATGAGGGTTGAGGCCCACATTAGTATCAGTCTGGGGGCGAGGCCCACTTCAATACCAGTCTGGGGGCGAGGCCCACGTCAGTATCAGTTTGGGAATGAGTCCTAGGGCCGAGGCCCACATCAGCATCAGTTTGGGGATGAGTCCCAGGGCTAAGGCCCACATCCGTATAAGTTTGGGGATGAGTCCTGAGGGTCGAGGCCCACATCAGTATCAGCTAGGGGCAAGGCCCATATCAGTATCAGTGGGGGCAAGGCCCGCGTCAGTATCAGTTGGGGGGCGAGGCCCACATCAGTACCAGTTTAGGGCGAGGCCCACATCAGTAACAATGTTGGGGCGAGGTCCACATCAGTTTGAGGGCAATGCCCACATCAGCATCAATCTAGGGGGCGAAGCCCACATCAGTACCAGTTTGGGGGCGAAGCCCATATCAGTACCAGTTTGGGGTGAGGCCCACATCATTATCAACATCAGTTTTGCCGGATATGACACTCTGGGGGCGAGGCCCATATCATTATCAGAATTAGTCATGCCAAGAATGGCACTCCAAGAATGGAAACACAGTTCGAGAATGAACAAGCCGGGAATGGCACTCCGAGAATGGAAACACTGTTCGAGAATGAACAAGCCGGGAATGGCACTCCAAGAATGGAGCAAGATTCGGGAATGGACCGCATCACAGTAACGGTTTGAGAATGGACCACCTCTCATCGAAACGGTCTGAGAATGGACCACCTCTCCTCAACTTGGTTCGAGAATGGACCACCTCATCAGTATCAGTTTGGGGCAAGGCCCACATTAGTATCAGTTGAGGGCGAGGCCCACATGAATACCATTTTAGGGTCGAGGACCCACTACATCATCAGTTCAAGAGAGAGGTCCCTATTGTCAGCGGTGTTGGTCGAGGTGCCCCCGTTGTCGGTTGCAGTTATTGGGATGTGTCTCAGGGTCGAGGCCACTGCATCATCAGAACAGTTTTGCCAGGTACGGCGTGTGGACTATGTGAATTATGTGGACTGCCGTGGACTATCTTGAAGTGTTGTGGATTATGTGGAAGACCGAGGACTATCGCGAAATGTTATGGCCTACCGTGGACTATCATGAAATATTGTGGACTACCATGGACTATCATGGATTATGTGGACTACCATGGACTATCGTGCAATATTGTGGATTACCGGGGACTATCTTGAAGTGTTGTGGATTATGTGGACTACCGTGGACTATCGTGGATTATGTGGACTACCGCGGACTATCGTAAAATGTTGTGGACTACCGTGGACTATCTTGAATTGTTGTGGATTATGTGGACTACCGTGGACTATCATGAAGTATTGTGGAGTATTGTGGACTATGTGGACTACCATGGATTATGTGGAGTATATGGATTATCGTGGACTACCGTGGATTATCGTGGACTATGTGGACTATGTGGATTCTGTGGATTATCGTGGACTAGTGTGGACTATTGTGGACTACCGCGACACCCTAAGTACGGGGTTTAGCACGCCAAGAATGGCACATCATCAAATTCAGGTCGAGGCAGCAATCAAGTCAGGAGGCAGCTGGTGAGCCAGGTAAGTGAAAATGCATTGCATAACTTTGATAGGATTGTCACTTATACACACTGTATAAGTCCCATCAAAGTGGGGGCGACTGTAGGCACTGCATTTTTGCACATAAGTCCCTATGATGAGTCTCATTTGGAGACACTACCTTTTAAGTCACGGAGGTCACGGAAAACGAACATCGGAAGAGGAAATTAAGAATAAACAAGGTTCAATGTTTTCGTTCGTGCTGCGTTCGTGTATACGTTCGAACGCCAAACAGATTGCGGGCATTCGTGCCACGTTCGAGGAAGCGTTCGAACGGTGTCGGTAATTCTGGTTTTGCTGCTAGCCTCTCATCAAGCCCAATTCGCCCAAGCCTTGGCCCACACGCCCAGCCCACTTAAAACACATATTTAACACATGGTGAAATCAAAACAAATCTAAAAATCACATACCAAATTAAAATAAACATTAAAATCAATCAAATATATTAACTTCCTAACAAAACAAAATCACATACTAAATTAAAAAGATGTCATGCCTAACTAAAATCAAAAACTAAATCGAGACTGGGGGCAACAAATCTACCACCCCGCGAATAAGGGATTTATCGAGAACCTAAGCAATGAGACTAAAGGAAACTAAGCAATCACCAAGAGAGAATCGACAGAAAGGAACTATGAGCAGACCCAGGGGCCGATCACAGACTTTTGTAGGCGAGAAGCACCGAGGAGCACAAGGAAGGCCTAACCCATTAGAATAGGAAACATATCCATGCATACATATCACATACATGCAATTTTTGTTTTGTATTCGCAGGTTTGTAGCGGCAAAGACCATTTCATCAAGTAACGGTTCAAAAATATGCCACATTCTCGCACAGCACGGTTCAGAAATGGACCACAACAGATGCCGAAAATGGCGCTCCAAAAATGGAGCACACACAACAGATGCCGAAAATGGCGCTTCAAAATGGAGCACACACGACAGATGCCGAAAATGGCGCTTCAAAATGCAGCACACACGACAGATGCCGAAAATGGAGCACACATAACATATGCCGAAAATGGCGCTCCAAAAATGGAGCACACAAAACAAGATGTCGAAAATGGCTCTCCAAAATGGAGCACACACGACAGATGCTGAAAATGGCGGTCCAAAATGGAGCACACACAACAGATGCCAAAAATGGCGCTCCAAAATGGAGCACACACCACAAATACTGAAAATGGCGCTTCAAAATGGAGCACGCACAACAAGATGCCGAAAATGGCGCTCTAAAATGGAGCATGCACAACAGATGCCGAAAATGGCACCCCAAAATAGGGCGCACACAACAGATGCCGAAAATGGCGCTCCAAGAATGGAGCACACACAATAGATGCCGAAAATGACGCTCCAAAATGGGGCAAACACGACAGATGCGGGGTATGGCACTCCGGGTATGGAGATATTACATCTGTTGGACAATTATGACCCATAGCATCACTATTTGTACAGAACATGGAGTTGTTGTACAAAATAACTATGTGACAAAGGAAATTGCTCTTTTATCATTTGTAATTAGATTACCGGGATATATAAATGATAAAAGTCCATATGATTAGTTCCGGATTGATAAGATATGAGACAGTATCAATCCATGAAGGTTTAATCATTAAAACATCCCTAGTCGGAGTATTATCGAGATTGGACATCGATAATGCGGAATAGACTAGTATTACACTTGTGCGTGTTATGGGAGCATAACGACATAGTTATCATATATTTGGGTATTGGATACTCATGTAATTGTAATAGGAGTTGTGTTTACCGATGGTACGGGAACAGCTTCGCTCTGGATAGACCCCTCGGAATTCCATTGGTAGTATGACTATGTGTCTATGGAAGTCTGAATCAGGGTAGGTGTTGGACAATTATGACCCATAGCATCACTATTTGTACAGATCATTGTGTTGTTGTACAAATTAACTATGTGACAAAGGAAATTGCTCTTTTATCATTTGTAATTAGATTACCGGGATATATAAATGATAGAAGGTCCTTATGATTAGTTCCGAATTGAGATGCTATGAGACAGTATCAATCTACCAAGGTTTAATCATTAAATATCCCTAGTCGGAGTATTATCGAGATTGGACATCGATAATGCGTAAAAGACTAGTATTACACTTGTGCACGTTGTGGGAGCATAAAGGCATAGTTCTCATATATTTGGGTATATGATACTCATGCAAGTGTAATAGGAGGTTGTGTTTACCGAGGGTAGGAAACAGCTTCGCTCTGGATAGACCCCTCAGAATTCCATTAGTAGTATAACTATGTGTCTTTGGAAGTCCGAATCAGGGTAGGTGTATTTGGTCTTAACCTGAGACTTGCACCGCTAATACTTGCGACAATCATTATACTTTGGTTTAAGTCGTCCAGGGCTTTAACAGGTTCTCTGTACGCCTCTTCTGGGTATATTGAGAATCGTAGTGTATTGGGAGTGATGTCAAGACGGAAGTATCACTCCAGTCATAGTGGAGATGATGATCACGTAGGATACGAAACTGGTTCTCTTTTATGCTGCAGCTATCGGGATATTATGACTAGGTCATGTTTATCCGATTTTAGAGAGTAGTTACCAGAGATCCGATATGTGCTTCTTACGGGGCAGACACGATTTCAGCCCCAGGCCTAGCACGTGACATCCGATGCTGGATCAAAATACGCAATACTTCGTATACTACGCCTGATAAAGATTACATATTCCTTTAAGAATATTTCTGGAGAATTGGGTAGGCACGGTGCTTTGCTAGAAGCCAACCATGTCTTGTAAATCGGTAAAAACGTAGTACTAGGTACGTACGTGTTCGGATAGTCCGACGACCGGATTTACTGCCAACATATCTGGGGATCTCGTGGGTCGCTTCGCAAAGATTCACCCATGACGTATGACTCGCACTTTATTAATCTGGGATTAATTAGTAGAGAGAGAATTAATCTGGGATTAATTACCGAGATATTTTATCTGGGATAAAATATTATTTAAAGAGAGAGAACGATTAATTTGGAATTAATCGATAAAATAATATATTCGATATATTATACGAAATTAGAATTTGACGCGGAATTAAAATTAGATTTTAATTCGGGCAAACGAGTTAATTTAGAATTAATTCGTTAACGACGTGAATAGTAATTTTGCTAGGCATAATTATTTAATTAAATTCGATTTAATTACGTCGCAACGGAAAATTCGTTAATTCAGAATTAGCGAACCCGAGCCCGGGAGTGTTTGAGGGACCACTCGCATTTCGAATTCAAGTGCGGCCCACAAGTCACATCACTAGTCAACTTTAGTCACTTTTATTGATGGAATTTGATGGGATTTGATGGTTGAGTGTGAAACACTCAAATGTGATGGCTTGAATGACTAATACTACTTATTTGATTTTTGGTATATCATTTGACTTTGTTTTTGAAACAAAAACACAACCAACACACTTCACATTCTCTATTCCTCTCATTCTTCATTCGGCCAAGGGCCCACTCTCTCTCAATTTCTTTCCAAATGCCGAGAGCAACAAGGAAGAAATTAAGGAATTTTGTGGCAAAATTTCCAAGGTGCTAGCATACATTAGGAGTCTTATGAAGGTGAAAGGGAAACAAACCCATAAGCATGGAATCACCATTTGCAAATCTTGGAGCTTGGAGCACAAAAGTGGGGATGACCGAAAATCACAAGGAGCACAAAATGGACATTGCCGAAAGTTCAAGGAGCTTGAAGGAGAAATTTTTGTTATTCCTCACATCGCAAAAGCCGATCATTGTAAGTATGATTTCGCCATACTTCTTTTGAGTATTCACACATGTTTCTATGCTTGAATTGATCTTGGGGACTAACCTAGAAACCCAACAATGGTATCAGAGCCATTTTGAGCATGAAAAATACTTAGGGTAAAATTTGGGTAAATTGGATTTGAGCATGTTTTGACTAAATTACTTGTTTGAGCATGCTTGTATATGGATGACTTGGAGTTGTTTGTGATCAATTTTTTGAAAAATGGATTGGATCAATTTTTCCCCAAATCATAGGCTTGGCCGAATGCAATGCTACCCTAAATTCATGGTGATTTTTGTTTTTTGAATCATTGGATGAGTTGAGATACTTGGGAAATGTTGATTTAGGATTTAATTGGATTGAATTCGGAATCAGACATGAAATCTCTAATTGCCGTGAATGATAAGCATGAAAAATGATTGATTTTTGATTCAATTGTGTTGGACATAAGTTGATGATGATAAGCATAATTAATTGAGTAAAATAGTGTTTTGCAATTGTTAATTTGGATAATTAATTATGGCTATACACTTTGGTTAATTTAATTATGAAATTTGGAATTTTGGAATTAAATTAATTGGGCTTATTTTGGAATTGGGCTTGTAAAAGTTGTAATTGGGCTTAATGGGCTGGGTTGGGCCAAGTTTGGTTTAGGCTAATTGGTTGGATCCAATTGGGCCCAAAACCATATCCATAAAGTCGAAATATGACTTAATGGACCTTAAATTTAATTGGGCCTAATGGGTCTAAATTGGTTTCTGGCAAATAAAGGTGATTCCTTAAATGGGCTTTGGTATTTGGATTTGACCCATATTGACCAAAAGTCCATGCCTTTAGAAATTAATTGAAAGCCCATTGGACTTTAATTAAATTGACATTGGATGTTAATCGGGCTTTGAGACCCGTAACGATTAGATTTGGAATCTAAGTCGTAAAGGCACATTAAAAAGTGTAATTATTTAATTTAGAATTAAATATAGAATTAGTATTAAATACAAATAAATTGGATTTAATATTGTAGTTTAATATAATTCGTGAATTCGTACTTTGAGTACTTATTCGTAAAATGAGTTGGACTCGCGCAAAATCAAATCGTTGTTTGAACATTGGATGGTCATTAATTTCAGATTAATTAATTGGATTAGATTGATTGATAACATGCTTTGTGTGAATACATGGATGCAATGTATGAATAATGCATATCAGATGGATATTAGATGGGTGAGGGAATTTTGGAAATTGTTGTAATAAATTTAGAATTTATTAATTGGACCTGCGTGTCCAGCCTATTACCTCTTGACTCTTTGTATTTCTCTTCTCACATATTCCCCTCAATGTAAATAAGGTTTCTTTAGAAGTGTTATGTAATCGGGTAGAAGTAATACTTGTGCTAGCAGGAGAGAGGAAATGGAGAGATTTGTTCTAGGAACAATGTTTTAAATATCCATCCGCATATTATTATTATTTTATTTATACGCGCCTTATTATGTTCTTAGAATGCATGTTTAAGGGTGTATGATGATGGGACCTAACAAAGATAATTAATTGGTTGCCAATTACACAAAAAACCCTCAAAACATATTAAGCATTTTTCCTTCCATTGAGTGATTCTTCCTCAAGATCCAAGAATGGCACTGGTTTGTTGGCCAAAGTCAAGACCTTTGTCCATCGTAGATGTGTTTGAATCATGAAAGCTTTGTTCTATATCGGTGTCTTGTCCAAGTTGTGATTTGTTGGCCAAAGTCAAGATCACTTCTTGTCCATCGACATCGATTACGAAGATTTCCAAAGTCAATGGGTTCCGCTTAACTGGGATCATTAAGTTTGTTGTGCCAAAGCCAAGGCTTAATTGATTCAGAGGAAAAAGGTTAGGGAATATATTGGATATATTGGCATATATAAGATATATGTTTCGGACTTGGATGTCCACCTACTGGATCTAGGAATTGGATGGGATCCAATTGATCTTAGAGATCTACCTAGTTAATTATCATATAATTTGTTGGCCAAAGTCAAGATTGTGTGTTATTTAACGGGATCCTAGCCCACTAGGAAACAAGGTTTCCCGAGTACTCCATAGAGGGTTAGAGGCTCGCCGAAAAATAGTGGGAGGCAAGTATTAAATTTGCAATATTCGTTTAGTTACTTGCCAATACGCGCTCATTTCATTTTTCGTCAATACGTAATTATTTATTAGTTGGACTAATATTTAATTGGTGTTTTAAATTAAACAGTTGGGCTATAATAATCATTAAAATCAATAATACCTAAAATTGTTGATTCGATAGTTGGACTATTGGAATCAAGATAAATGAAAGATTAGTGTTTAAAACATAATCCTAGGTGAAAATGTTTTTAAACGACTTTAATTTTCAAATTGGGAATAAAATCTCAGGATAGTCCTAGAGACCAAGAAGTTACTTTATTTGATAGAGTGACGTCTCGAGCCTAAGCCCGGAGTTGAGCAAATAGTAGAACATGATATTTGGAATATTCATGTGATGATAACCTTAGTTCTTAATCTGTTATGCTTGCCATAAAGACTCCTTAATTTCTTAAGTCAGAACTAAGGATTAGATCATTCTCGTATGATAATGAAATTGAAGGATCTTCATTGATCTATCATTAGATCTTAGAAGTACAAATTGCAATAGAAAACTCTTGGAGAGTTAATTGCTATACTCAAGGAGACAGAGCCAGAGTTTACAATAGGGCAAGAAGTGCAATGCGCATCTTACTTCGACATCCTAGAAGGCCAAGGCTTGGCCAAAGGCTTCTGGGGTGTGGAAAAGGGGCAAAGGCAAAATCATTATAATCTTCTTGGAAGACAAAGGACATATCCCGAAATATCTGCCTACACTGTGGAAAACGGGGTCACCAGAAGCGTGACTGCCGTATGGACAAGGCAGACATGAAGGAAGTGAATAGGGGCAAGGCTCCGGCTTCAACCATGTTTATTATAAACATGTTCACTACTAGTATTAAAATTGGATTTTAGATATTAGATGTGGTACATAAATATGTACTGATGTGCAGAATCTGCTGACAAGTAGGATACTGACTTCAGATGAGATTGTTCTGCGAATCAGAAACGGGACGAGAGTCGCTGTTTTGACCTTAGAGACCTAAGTTTAGGAACTACCCTTCGGGTATGTACTTAAATTAGGAAACTGTTAAAATGTAACTAGTTTGACTAGAAACATTATCTCTATATCAGAGTATAATCCATTGCGGATATACCTTTATATTATAGAACACTAAAGTGTTTCATTTTATAAAGATGATATTGAGATAAGCACATTCGATGTGAATAACAGTATTTATATTATAAATAAATCTCAAACATATAACAGAACAAACAAATAGCTCAAACTGATTTGATCAGATGAGACTTATTTATGGCATTGTTTTCTGGGACACAATAAACAAGACTTGTATATCCACACTTTTGAAGAGTGGATACTAGGACGGATTTGATTATATTCAAATGATGTCTACGAATCTAGTTTATTAGGCAAAGTGCCTGAAATACTTTTTACTTGGTAAAAGTGTAAGTGCCACCGATCTGTTAGCCCTCGTTCAAAGTGACGTAAGTGGGCCCATTTCTAGCTAGGCTAGAGTTGGATATGAACACTTCGTAACCTTTACGGATGTGGCATCGCGTTATGGTTATGTGTTTCTTGTGAAACACTGATCAGAAACTTTTGATGAATTCAAAGAGGTTCGACTCGAAGTAGACAGACAGATCAGCTAAAGTACTAAACACCATGATTGGACCATGATGAAAATACTTAAGCAATAAGTTTCTCAAATACTTTAAAAATATAGTATTCTTTCAATGAGGACTCCTCCGGAACACGTCAATTTGACGGTGTGTCCAAACTGAGAAACTGAATTTTGTTGGACATGAAAAGGTTAATCAAGAGTCGCTCTGAGCTACCATTTCCTTCAAATGATACGCATTAATCAGTGCAAAACTTATTTTTAATAAGGTTCCATAACAATCTGTTAGACAGACTTCATATTAGATATTAACAGGAAAGAAACCGGGTTTTCTGATTCCTGAAGATTTGGGTATGCTTGGCATATGTTTGGATGATACCAAACTAGAACCCAAATCAGATAAGTGCCTAATTGTGGGTTATCCTAGGGAAACCAAAGTATAGTACTTATACAACTCACAAGAGAACAATTTAATTGTTGCTCGCCATGCGGTTTTCCTAAGAGGAGTACCTATATGCAGTGGTAAGTGGGAGGAAAGTAAAACTCGATGAAAATCAGAGTAATACTATTCCAGACACCGATCCTTAATAGAACACAAATAGTTCATCAAGGATAAAACTATACCAATAATCTTCGAATACACAAAAACCGCGCAAGTCGGAGAGAGTCAGAAAACAACCTAGGAGGTATGAGTTTCTGATCTAACCTCATAAAGATGTCAATCTTATTGAGGAATACGAACTAACTACGTATGAGGAAGTGATACAAGATATCGAATCCCTATTATGGCAAAGTGACATGATATCCGAAATGGATTCCATGTATACCAACCAAGTTTGGATACTAGTTGATGTACCGGAAGGCATTGTGCCTATTGGTATTATATAAGTCTTCAAGGAAGACATACATGGAAGGCAACATACCAACGTACTAAGCTAGGATTGTAGCGAAAATGTATCATTATCAACATTGTGTCGATTACGACGAAACCTTTTACTCGTTGCCATTGATAAATTCATTTGGATAATGGTTGCTGATGCTACATGTTTCATTTATGAAATATGGCAGCTGAATGCCAAAACCGCTTTCCTTAATGGAAACCTTTTGGAGGATGTTTGTAACATCTTGACGGTTTTCTCGTACCTAAACAAGCAAACTAGGTTTGCAAGTTAATTCGATCCATTTATGGATTGAAGCAAGCATTGCGTTCTTGGAATTATCGTTTTGATGTAATCATAATAGTATATGATTTAATTAAAAACGAAATGATTCTTGTGTATATAAGGAGGTTAGTGGGAGCGCACTGATAGTGATTGTCCTAAAAATGATGATATGTCATTTCTTGGAAATGATATTCCCATAATATAATCGGTGAAAGCTTGGATTTCATGAAAATTCTCCGTAGAATCTTGGGAGAAACAACCTTTATTCTAGGAATAAGGATCTACTAGGATAGATCTAAAATTTGTTGGCACTCTCCGAGAACTCGTACATTGAAAAATGTATGCGACCTGGTGTCTCATATGCTTTGAGCATATGGAGTCACAATCGGGCCAATCCAAGTGATAGTCACTGTATTGATGTTAAGAACATCCTTTAGTATCTTAGTGAACTAAGGATGTTGTCTTATACTATGGAGAAGGAGAACTTGAAGTGACTGGATTCACCGTAGCAAGTTTCCAAACCGATAATAACGACTATAAGTCGTAACAAAAAATCCCCTCAATTACCGAGAGCTTATAGCATGTAATTGGGTTTGATTTTAATCAAAATGTGTTGGACATGTGATGATGAAAATGAGCATGATTAATTATATAAATTGATGTTTTAGAAATGTTAATTTGGGTGATTAATCATGATATACACTTTAGATTAATTAAATGTGAAATTGGATTTTTTGTATTTAATTAATTGGGCCTTAGAATTGGATTTGGGCTTTAGTGTTGTAATTGGGCTTGTTGGGCTTTGTTGTACAAAGTTGGGTTTAGGTAAAATTGGTTGGATCCAATTAGGCCCAAAACCGCCTTCATAAAGCCCAAATGCGACTTAATGGACCTTTAAAGTTTAATTGGGCCTAATGGGCCTAAATTGATTTCTGGGCTTATGGGGTAAATCCCGGATTGGATTTTAGTTATTCGATTTGACCCGAGTTGACCAAAAGTCCACGCCTTAAGAAATTAATTAAAAGCCCATATGTACTTTGATTACTTATTCGCAAAACGAGCTTGACTCGAGCAAAATCAAATCGTTGTTTGAACATTGGATGATCATTAATTATCATATTAATTAATTTGATTAGATTGATTGATAACATGCTTGTGTGAATACATCGTTGCGATGCAAGAATAATGTATATCGGATGGATATTAGATGGGTGGGACAAATTTAGAAATTGTTGTAATAAATTTGATTTATTAAATTGGACATGCGTGTCCAGCCTTATCACCTCCTTATTCTTTGTATTCTCTTCTCACCTATTCCCCTCAATGTAAATGAGGTTTCTTTAGAAGTGTAGTGTAACAGGTAGAAGTAATACATGTGCTAGCGGGAGAGAGAAATGAAGAGATTTGATCTAGGATCAATGTGTAAAGTATCCATCCGCATATCATTATTATTTTATTATACGCGCTTTATTATGTGTTTAGAATGCATGTTTAAGGGTGTATGATGATGAGACCTTAACAAAGATAATAAATTGGTTGCCAATTTGCACTCGAAAAACCCTTGTAAAATATTAAGCGTCTTTCCTTCCATTGAGTGATTCTCACTCAAGATCCGAGACTAGCATTGGCTTGTTGGCTAAAGTCAAGGCCTTTGTCCGTCGAGGATGTGTTTGAATCACAAAGGCTTTGTTCTATATCAGTGTCTTGTCCAAGTTGTGGTTTGTTGGCCAAAGTCAAGACCACTTCTTGTCCATCGACATTGATTACGAAGCTTTCCATGGTCAATGGGTCGCGCTTAACTGGGATCACTAAGTTTGTTGTGCCAAAACCAAGGCTTACTTGATTCAGAGGAAAAAGGTTAGGTAATACATTGGATGTATTGGCATTTATAAGATATATGTTTCGGACTTGGATGTCCCCCTACCGGATCTAGGAATTGGATTGGATCCAATCGATCTTAGAGATCTACCTAGTTAATTATCATACAATTTGTTGGCCAAATTCAAGATTGTGTGATATTTAACGGGATCCTAGCCCACTAGGAAACACGATTTCCCGAGTACTCGACAAAGGGTTAGAGGCTCGCCGAAAAATAGTGGGAGGCAAGAATTAAATTTGCAATATTCGTTTAATTACTTGCCATACGCGCTCAAACAAATATCATTCGTCAAATATATTAAATATTAGTTGGACTAATATTTAAATGTTGTTTTAATAAATAGTTGGACTATATTCAAACTATTCATTTATAGTTGATTTTATAATTGGATTATAGTAATCAATATAATTGATTTTAATCTATTAAATTATAGTTGATTAAATAGTTGGACTATTGTAATCATTATAATAAATAGTATCTAAATCGTTGATTAAATAGTTGGACTATTAAAATCAAGATAAAAGTGAAAGATTGACATTTAAAACATAATCCTAAGGAAAATGTATTTAAATAGTTTAATTTTCAAATTGGGAAAAAATTTCAGGATGGTCCTAGAAAATAATAAGTTACTTTATTTGATAAAATAAAATATTAGGCCTAAGCCCAGAGTTAAGCAAATAGTCGAGCATAATATTTGGAAGATTTATGTGATAATAACTTAAGTGCTTAATCCATTATACTTACCGTAGTAGACTCCTTAATTTCTTTGTCAGAACAAAGGATTAGATTCTTAAAGTATGATACTGAAATTGAAGGATCTTCATAAATCTATGATTAGATTTTAGAATTACTAAATTGCAATGAGTAAACTCTTGGAGAGTTAATGACTGTTCTCAAGGAGACAAAGTCAAAGTTTGCAATTAGGCAAGTAGCGCAAGGCGCACCTTACTTCGATATTCTAGAAGGCCAAGGCTTGGCCAAGGCTTCTGGAGTGTTGAAACTGGCAAAGGCAAAATCATTATAATCTTCTGGGAAGATAAATGACATATCCCAAAATGTCTGCCTAAATTTAGCAAACGGGATCGCGGAAGCGTGACTGCCGTTTGGACAAAGCAGACATGAAGGAATTGAAGAAGGACCAAGGCTCTGACTTCAAATATGTTTGTCATAATTATATTCACTACTAGTATTAAAATTGGATTTTAGATACTTAATGTGATATAAATATATACTGATGTTCATAATCTGCTTTAAGCAGGATTAGGAAACTGTTATAATGTAACTAGTTTGACTAGATACATTATCTCTATATGAGTGTTTAATCTGTTGCGTACTTACCTTTATATTCTAGAACACTAAAGTGTTTTATTATATAAGGATGATATTGAGAAAAACACATTAGATGTGAATAACAGAATTTATATTTTGAATATAAATAAATCTCAAATATATATAATGACAAACAAATAGCTCGAACTGATTTGATCAGAAGAATCTGAGGTGGCATTGTTGTCTGGGACACAACTAAACAAGAATCGTATATCCACACTTTCGAAGAGTATAATCGTATATACTAGGACTAATTTGATTCTATTCAAATAAAGTCTACGAATCTAGTTTATTGGGCAATGTGCCTATAACACCTTTACTTGGTAAAAGTGTAAAAGCCACCTATCTATTAGCCCTAGTTCATAGTGAAGCAAGTGGGCCCATGTCTAGCTAGGATAGATGTGGATATGAATATTTCGTGACCTTTACGGATGTGGCATCGCGTTATGGTTACGTGTTTCTTTTGAAACACAAATCGGAAACTTTTAAAGTTTCGACACGAAATAGACAAATAGATCGACTAAAGTAGTAAACCGTCACGGTTATACCATAATGGAAAATACTTAAGAAATAAGTTTCTAATATACTTGAAAAAGTATGGTATTCTTTCAAATGAGGACTCCTCCCGGAACACGTCATTTTGACGGTGTGTCCGAACAGGATAAACCGAATTTTGTTGGACATGATAAGGTTAATCATGAGTCGCTCTGAGCTACCAATTCCTTCAACAGATAAGCATAAACAGTGCAATTTTGAATAAGATTCCATCATAATCTGTTTGACAGATATCATATTAGATATGAACGGGAAGGAAGCCGGGTTTCTCATTCCTGAACATTTGGGTATGCTAGGCATATGTTTGGATGATACCAAACTAGAACCCAAATTGGATAAGTGCCAATTGTAGGTTATCATAGGGATACCATAAGTATTGTACTTATACATCTCACAATGGAACAATTTAATTGTTGCTCGCCATGTGGTTTTCCTTAGAGGAATACCGATATGCAGTGGTAAGTGGGAGGATAGTAAAACTCGATGAAAATCGGAGTAATACTATTCAAGGCACTGATCCTTAATGGAACATAAATAGTTCATCAAGGATGAAACTATTACCATTAATCTTCGTATACATAAGAACCGCGTATGTCGGAGAGAGTCAGAAAACAACCTGGGGTATGGGTTTCTGATCTCACCTCATAAAGATGTCTATCTTATTGAGGAATACCAACTGACTACGTATGAGGAAGTGATACAAGGTATCGACTCCCTATCATAGCAAAGTGTCATGAATCCGAAATGGATTCCATATATATCAACCAGTTTGGATACTAGTTGATGTACCTCAAGGCATTGTGCCTATTGGTACTTTATAAGTCTTCAAGGAAGACATACATGGATGGCAACATACTAACGTATAAAGCTAGGCTTTTGACGGAAAGGTATCGTTATCAACATTGTGTTGATTACGATTCAACCTTTTACCTGTTGCCATGGTAAATCCATTTGGATAATGCTTGTTAAAGCTGCGTATTTCATTTATGAAATATGTCAGCTTAACTGAAAATCGCTTTCCTTAAACGGAAACCTTTTGGAGGATGTTTATAACATCCTGTCGGTTTTTTCGTACCAAAACTAGCAAACGAGGTTTGCGGGTTATTCGATCCATGTTTGGATTGAAGCAAGCATAGGTTCTTGGAATTATCATTTTGATGTAATCATAATAGTTTATGATTTGATTCAAAACGAAAATGATTCTTGTGTATATAAGAGGGTTAGTGGGAGCGCACTGACAATGGCTGTCCTATAAAATAATGATAATATGTCATTTCTTGGAAATGATATTCCCATAAAAACAATCGGCGAAAGCTTGGCTTTCAAAAACTCTCCATGGAATCGTACATTGTAAAATGTACGCGACCTGGTGTCTCATACGCTTTGAGCATATGGATTCACAAACAGGCCAATCTAAGTGATAGTCACTGGATTGAAGTTTAGAACATCTGTTAGTATCTTAGAGAACTAAGGATGTTGTCTTAGTCTATGGAGAATGAGAACTTGAAGTGACTAGGATCACTGCTACAAGTTTCCTAAACCGATAAGACAACTATAAGTCGCAAACGAAACTATACAGTTTGAATAACGGAACAGTGAGGTGGAAATATTCCAAGCAAGATAATGTTACCGTATAAACAACAAATGTGGGTTATTGCTGCAGTTGAGACGGCAATAAAAGACTTCTGGGTCGATAATAAATCTAATTTGATTACATATAATTCTGTTAGCAGCTGAGCTAGGCATCAGCACAGGCTAAAAAATTAATGGTCTCATCAATGATCCAGATACATAATTCGACTATTCATCTGATTCATTCGGATCATACATCGTGGCGATGTGATGATCGTATAAATCGCAACAGACGATAATCATTCAAATCCGCTGACGAAAGTCTTTTCTCAGCAGTTTGAGCCAACCGTACATAGTTCGGGTGTAAGACACTCGAGTGACTGGCTATAGGCCAAGTGCGAGATTGTTGGACAATTATGACCCATAGCGTCACTATTTGTATAGATCACTGTTTTGTTGTACAAATTAACTATGTGACAAATGAGATTGAACTCTTATCATTTGTGATTAGATCACCTAGATATATAAATGATGAGAGGTCCCTATGATTTTTTCCTGGACGAAGAATGATATGAGACAGTATCAGTCCACGAAGGATAAATCATTAAATATCCCTAGTCAGAGCATTGTCGAGATTGGACATCGATAAATATGTAAAAGACTAGTATTACATTTGTGTGCGTTGTGAGGGCACAACGGCAAAGTTCTCATATATTTGGGTATAGGATACTCATGCAAGTGTAATAGGAGGTTGTGTTTTACCGATGGTACGGGAAATAGCTTCGCTCTGGATAGACCCCATCGGAATTCCATTGGTAGTATGACTATGTGTCTATGGAAGTCCGAAATCATGGTAGGTGTATTTGGTCTTAACCTGAAACTTGCACCGCTAATACTTGCGACAATCAATATACTTTGGTTGAGGTCGTCCAGGGCTTTAACAGGTTATGTGTACGCCAATACTGGGTATATTGAGAATCATAGTGTGTTGGGTGTGATGTCAAGACGGAAGTGTCACTCCAGTCATATGGAGATGATGGTCACGTAGGATACGGGACTGGTTCTCTTAAATGATGCAGCTATCGGGATAAAATGACAAGGTCATGTTTATCTGATTATAGAGACTAGTTACCAGACATCCGACATGTGCTTCGTATGGGGCAGACACAATTCCAGCCCTAGGCCTAGCACTTGATCATCCGATACTGGACAGAAATACGCAATACTACGTATACTACGCCTGATATAGATTATTTATTCCTGTAAGGATATTTCCGGAGAATTGGGTAGGCATGGCGCTTTGCTAGAGGCCAACCTTGTCTTGTAAATCGGTATAAACGTAGTACTTGGTACTTACGTGTTCGGATAGTTCGATGACCGAATTTACTGCCAACATATCCGGGGATCTCGTGGGTCGCTTCCCAAAGATTCACCGATGACGTATGACTCGCACTCTAAATTAATCTGGGATTAATTAGAAGAGAGAGAAAATTAATCTGGGATTAATTACAGAGATATATCAATTAAGAGAGATAACGATTAATTGAAATTAATCGAGAAATTAATATATTTGATATATGAAACGAAATTAGATTTCGACGCGGAATTAAAATTAGATTTTAATTCGGGCGAACGAATTAATTTAGAATTAATTCGTTAGTGACGTGAATAGTGACTTCACTAGGCGTAATCATTTAATCACGACGCAACGGAAAATTCGTTAATTTGGAATTAGCGAACCCGAGCTCGATATTTTTTGCGAGTGCATTCACATTTCGAATTCGAGTGCGGCACGCAAGTGAAATCAAGCGTCAAATCGCTAGTCGTATCAAGCGTCAAATCACTTGTCACTTTGAATGATGTGACTTGACAACTTGTGATTGATGTGATTGAGTGATGTTGGTGGTTGGAGCCATTTATGGCTTGACTTTTGAAATCCAAATTCATGGCAAATGCATTTGAAATTCAAATGTGTGTATAAGATACACAAATTTGGAATCAAACTAAATAACTCTCATCTCTTACTCTCCTCTCTCTCCTTCACGCCTTTGGGACATTATTTTCTGTTTTCTGGTTTTGAAATCGTGAGCAGTAAAGGGAAGCTAGAGTGGGTTTTGTGGCAAAATCACAAGTGCAAGCACACTTACGAGACATGCGAAGGTGATAGGGAAGTCCACCAATGAGTCGGGAACCATTCGACGAAGCTTGGAGCTTAACGAAGGACCAAAATGGAGGCCAAACAGTGAGCACTCACTGCCGAATGGAACAGAAGGCAGAATCTGAAATTTTTGTTCGTCTCCGCGTCGCTCAACCGATCGATGTGAGTATTCTGCAACTTCGTTGATTGTTATTCACACATGTTTTCATGCTTATTATTGATCTTGGGACCTTAATAGAAACCAACACATGGGCTAATCACGTTGGATCAAAGGTCCTCCATTTGAGGGAAAAGCCAAAAGGCTACCTTTACCACATGTTTTTCTGCGCCGGACGAAGTACACTCGATTTAATGTGAAATATGTTCAGTCGGGCGTACGAGGTCCCATATGGATGTTGGCCTTGGTCGCATCTATTTTATTATTTCGTTGTTTACCTTCCGCATGTTATTTATTTATGTATTGTTAATCTAATGCGCATGGGCTAACTAGGTTGGATTAAAGGTCATATATTCGAGGGAAATGCCTAAAGGCTACCTTTACCACGATGTTTTGCCAAGTGGGACGAAGTACACTCGATTGAATGTGAAATGTGTTCAATCGGGCATACGAGGTCGCATATTATTTATTTTTTTATTCTTGCATTGATAATTTAATGCGCATGGGCTAATCATATTGGATTAAATGTCCTCTATTTGAGGGAAGTGCCCAAAGGCTACCTTTACCATAGTTTTTCCGCGCCATTCTTCTGTTGATATTGTCATTTACCCTTTTATGGTTTTTATGTTTTCATTCTTCACTTTACGTTCATGTTGCGTTAGTGCTTGAATGTTGCCTTTTGCTGTATATCGGATGAAAACCCAGACATAAATTTCGTAGCCGAATCCGAATGGACGGTAGTGCGGTCTGTATTTAGGATACAACTCCATGTAACGCTTGAGAAGCACTCGCGCATGTGTTTGTGTCATTTTAGATACCACTTTGGTAATCTCATTTGAACGCGTTTCCGAAAGCTACACGAACGTATACATTCTGCCCCAGTCTGTTCGAACGCGTTTCAGAACGCTACTCGAACGCGCATGTATTCTATTTTTATCATGCATCAGGTCTTATCTCGTTCGAACGCGTTTCCGAATGCTATATGAACGTGAACATTCTGTCTCATTTCCATTCGAACGCATTTACAAACTCTACTCGAACGCACATGTATTCTATTTTACCATGCATCAGACCTTATCCCGTTCGAACACGCTTCCGAACACTGGACGAATGCACATACAGTGAACAGACCTCCTTTCATCATATTTCATGCATGTTTACTTCTTTGGTCATCCCGTTTGCATTACATATCTAATTATCCGTTTTTATTATTAATGCTTTTATAGTTGTTACTAGTTACGTTATTACGCTTCATTGTTTAATATGTCTATGGAATTATGTATTTGTCTTCCTTTTTATTTATTTACGTTTATGGGTGTGTGATGTGTGTTGATTACATTATCTTGCATGTTTAGCATAAGACTTCGTTATACTATTGCATAAATCTTTTCATGACAATTGGCATAAGTAAGGGACCATTCCGAACCCAACGATTTGAGGTCTTCAATTGCGAGGCGTGAGTGCGGCCTTAAATCATTTCCCAGTTCACACTGGGTGGCGACTCCATTTATTTCTCCGGTTTAGTCCCCCGCGGGCTACTCAGTACTCTCGAACGGGTCGCGAGCCCCGGACCACGTCGCCGTGTCCACAAAGACGTTTCCCAGACCATAACTCATATGGTGTTTGACTAACAGTCTTGGAAGGAACTTGGTTTAGTAGCAGTGTTGTAGTTTCTAAAGCAAGACCCCAAAATGAAAGAGGTAGATCCGTGCCTGGCATCATTGATCAGACCATATCTAATAATGTCTGATTTCTCCTTTCGGAGACCCCATTATGCTGTGGAGTTCCTGGAGGAGTCCACTGGGAAACAATTCCATTTTCTCTCAAGTATTCTTGAAATTCGTTGCTTAAGTATTCACCACCTCGGTCAGACCTTAGTGACTTAATACTTTTATTAATCTGGTTATCTACTTCAGCCTTGAAGTCTTTGAATTGTTCAAAGGCTTAAGATTTGTACCGCATAAGGTATACATACCCATATCACGAATGATCATCGATAAATGTAATGATGTTGGAGAATCCACCTCTAGCGGTGACTGAAATTGGTCCGTATACATTAGAGTGTATGAGTTCTAATGTCTCCGTTGCACGCTGTCATTTACATTTGAAGGGTAATTTGGTCATTTTACCAAGTAAACATGACTCACAAGTTCCATAAGGTTTATATTTGAAGGGTTTGAAATACCCATCCTTATGTAGCTTAGTTAATCTTGTTTCATTGATATGACCTAAGCGACTGTGCCATATAAGTGATTCATTGATATTATTCGAGTTAACGTTGTATATATTAGAGGTTGAACATTCTTTGTTAGTTTGTAAGACATAGAAACCATTATTCTAAATACCATCTCCATATTTTATTTCATTGAAATAAATAGACCATTCATTACAACTTATTAGGCATTAAAAGCCTTTATTACATAAAGAAGAAATTTAAATGATGTTATTTACAAGAGAATGTACATAAACAAAATCTTCTAAGTCTAAAACTAAACCATTCGGCAAAACTAATGAATAAGTTCTCCTACTGTTTCTCAGGCCCTGCACATTGTTACACAAGTGAGTCCCACAACCGGTGTCAAGCACCCAAGTAGAAGGTTCAGAGTTTTGAGAATATAGTTCAATCATATACAACATACCTGAATCTTTGCGCTTCTTGGCCTCTTAGGCTTCCCTAGCTTCCTTGGCTTTCAAATATCTGCATTTTTCTTCCAATGACCCTTCTTTCCACAAAAGAAACATTTCCCATTTCCCTTTTTCTTCTCCACCTTACCATTGGGCTTTAGGTGATCTGGAGCCTTGGCCTTGCCCTTATTTTTCTTTGGGCCTCGTTGCTTCAGGTTCGTACCCGTAAGCATGACAGAGGTTTTAAGCTCTGGTTTCAAGTTCTTCTCTGCTTGCTTTATCAGATTATGCAATTTTGCTAAAGTAGCTTC
>SKCR01029410.1:0-71129 GCA_019454045.1 Zanthoxylum bungeanum | reverse complement strand
GATCATTAAACCATTTAATGTAATAAAGCAAGTTAACAATTGCAACATAGTCATTAAATAATATCATATCTAAAGATATTTATATTTTAATTAATTTAATTATTTAACAATTAAATAAGTAAATAATTATTTAAATACAAATATATTAAATATATATATTATATTTACATTAAATATAAAATACATATATATATTAGTCAAATATCTCAATTTGACAATTAATTAATGTGTATTTGAATTAATCCATCATTAAATGCAAATACACAAAAAATAGAAAATGACTATCGGGTCCCTACACATGTACTTTTTGCGTTTAACCTTTAAACGACTTATAAATAATCAGTATTATTTATAAATGTTGCCCTAGTTCTCTACGAGTATATTTCATTAGTGAGACTCTCTAGATTCAAGTATATCCGTCACGAAATCCAATTTCGTGTCCATAATTTATCCCACTCGTAAATTATGACAACCAAAGATAAACTCGCTAAATCATACAGTTCGACGTCATGGCCAATGTATAATTCCTCTGTCACAGGTATCCGGATATATCCTAGAGATATAGATGTAACGTCAATCTCTATGGGGATAATCCCGTCAACGTCTCTATTAACAATCTAAAAAAAAGAACATTTAGAACTGACTTCTAAAATGTACCATGGGCCCATGGTTTTTGTCTGATTGCTAATCATATGGACTACCTATGCTCTGTACAAAGAACTGACGGATCCTATCTCGATACATATAGGACACCCTGAGGATCTATCTACACCCAATGAACATGCGGAGGTCTGATCTAAATAGATCGGTGACGTGACTGTCATCTAAGTGTGGAAGATGTCTCATGCGCCCACAATGGTATCTCAAGTCTAAGAATCACAAATGCTTCTCAACCCGAGAAGATTCTTATTGACGTGGTATACCATCCATTAAGAATCTTCGGTGAGTCGGTCAGTGTTTATCCCCTATAAACACCTACACGTCTATACTAGTCTCCAAGACTTATGGTTCATTGAGAAACCATTGGAATCAAATATTCCAGTATACGACATGTACCAGTCTCAACGGGTTTACTTTACTGACTAAGTAGTGTAAACCTTGACTAATAACTGCCTGAGAATGACAACGTCATGATACAACTCAATGTCAGTTGCGACGCTTTTGTAACAGCATCATGACTAGTCATTCTAAGTCATTACATCTTTAACATATTAAAAGATATATTATATTATAGAAATTTTATATATTATTCATACTAATAACGTTTTACAGTAGTATTCATAAAGAAATACAACCAGGAATTGGCGCTCTGAGCACCAACCCCAACAAAAACTCTCACTTGCTCTAGTGCCAATAACGATTGTAATCTAAAACCCATCGACTCCACGTGTTTTTCAAATAACAACTTCGGAGGTATGGCCTTCGTCAGCGGGTCTGCTACATTATCTTCACTCGGTACCTTGCACACGACAATATCCCCTCGCGACACAATCTCTCGAATGATGTGGTACTTGCGTTCCACATGCTTGGACTTCTGATGCGCCATTGGTTCCTTTGCTTGCGCAATGGCTCCAATATTATCACAGTATAACGGAATCAGATTCTCTATACTTGGGATAACTCCCAATTCTGTGATAAAGTTCTTTATCCACACAGCCTCATTTGCAGCTTTAGAAACTACAATATATTCCGCCTCAGTGGTGGAATCTGCTGTTGATCCCTATTTGGAACTCTTCCAACAAACTGCACCTCCATTAAGGGTAAATACGAATCCAGATGTAGACTTTCTATCATCGGGATCCGATTGGAAATCGAAATCCGTATACCCGTTAACTTGCAGTTATTTCCTTCCTCTATAAATTATTAACTTATCCTTAGTACCTTTAAGAACTTTAGGATATGTTTAATGGCCATCCAATGGTCATTACCTAGATTGGACTGATATCGACTAGTTATGCTAACAGCGAAACTGATATCAGACCTCGTACATAACATGGCTTACTTATACTACTACCCAAACATGAAGTATAGGTTGGTTAGACATTCTAACCTTCTCATCTTCTGTTTGTGGACTCATCTTCTTTGAAAGATGAATCACATGTCTGAATGGTATGTTTGCTGTCTTACAGTTACCAAAATTATACCGTTCCAAGATCTTATCTATGTACTTTTGATTGGGATAACCCAATCAACTTCCTTTGTCTATCTCTATAGAGTTTTATCCCTAAAACATAGGAAGTTTCTCCCAGGTCCTTCATGGAGAAATTCTTACAGAGGTACGCTTTGACGATTTGTAACATACCTAAATCATTCCCAATGATTAGGATGTCATCAACAATATAGGACTAAAAATATGACAATGCTCCCACTGGCCTTCTGATACACACATGATTCTTTCGAATTCTTGAGAAAACCAAACGATCTAATAATCTCGTCGAATCAAAGATTCCAACTTCGTGAAGCTTGTTTAAGTCCATAAATGGACTTCTTAAGCTTGCATACCAGACCCGAGTTTTCGCTGGACGCAAAACCTTCCGGCTGTTCCATATAGATTTTTTCATCAAGAAATCCATTTAGAAAAGTCGTTTTGACATTCATTTTCCAAATCTCGTAGTCATGATACACAGCTATAGAAAGCAAAATCCGAATAGACTTAAGCATTGCTACTGGTGAAAAAGTTTCATTGTAGTCGACGCCAGGTCACTGCGTGTAACCATTTGCTACCAATCGGGCCTTGTAAGTTTCAACCTTACCGTCAGGCCCTCGCTTCCTCTTGTAAACCAATTTACAACCGATAGGAACAATTCTTTCGGGAAGTGGAACCAAGTCCCAAACATGATTCTCATGCATTGAGTCTATCTCGGATTTCATGGCACTTTGCCATTTCACGGAGTCGATGTCCAACATATATTCTCTATAGGTAAAATGATCTGTCTCTTCAACTAAGAGAACATTTAGACTCTTTTCATGTATCAAATACAAGCATTCAGGAGGTCTAGATACCCTTTCTGACCTACGGAGTATGTGTGTTGAAGGTCCTGTTGGAATTTTCTAAGCATCCCAAGATCATTTCAAGCATTGAAAATACATGTGAATACAATCAACGAAGTTGCAGAATACTTACATCGAGCGGTTGAGATGATGCGGTGATGAACAAAAAACGTTCTGCCATCCTCCATGAAGCTCGGCAGTGACTGTTTTTGATGTCCCAAAATTTCGGCCATGTATGATCCTTGAAGCTCCAAGCTTTGTGAAGAAATCCCATGCTCATGAAGTGAGTTCCCTATCACATTCGCATGACCCAAAAGGTGTGCTAGCACTAAGGAATTTTTGCCACAAAAAACCCTATTTTCTCACTGTCTTTCACGGTAAAACTAGAAGAAAATTTCAGCCCATTGGGCGTGTGAGAGGAAGAAGAAAGAGAAGAGAGAGAGTTGTGGTAAGTTGTTGGCAAAAGGTGTATGCAATACACTTATTTGATTTTCAAAAAAACAAATAAAGATATATTAAATTTTCTTTCAAAAAGTCAAATGAGTACAAGCTTTAAAAGCTCCTAACAACTCCCATCAAGTCACATCAATCAATCAATCAAGTGACAAGTTTTCACATCACTCAAAGTGACTAATGATTTGACGCTTGATGTGACTAGTGATTTGACGCTTGATTTAACTTGCGTGCCGCACTCGAATTCGAAATGCGAATGCGCTCGCAAACAATCCCGGGCTCGGGTTCGCTAATTTCAAATTAATAAATTTTCCGTTGCGACGTAATTAAAAGATTATGCCTAGCGAAATCACTATTCACGTCGCTAACGAATTAATTCTAAATTAATTCGTTCAGCCGAATTAAAATCTAATTTTAATTCCGCGTCGAAATCCATTTCGTATAATATATCAAATATTTATTTTTATCGATTAATTCCAAATTAATCGTTCTCTCTCTCTTTAATGATATTTTATCCCAGATAAAATATCTCCGTAATTAATCCCAGATTAATTTTATCTCTCATCCAATTAATCCCAGATTAATAAAGTGCGAGTCATACGTCATCGGTGAATCTTCGGGAAGCGAAACAATGAGATCCGAGATATGTTGGCAATAAATACGGTCGTCGGACTATCCGAACACGTAAGTACCAAGTACTACGTTTTACCGATTTACAAGACAAGGTTGACTTCTAGGAAAGCGCCATGCCTACCCAATTCTCCAAAAATATCCTTACAGGAATAAGCGATCTATATCAGGCGTAGTATACGTAATATTGCGTATGTTGATCCAGTATCGGATGTCACGTGCTAGGCCTGGGGCTGGAATTGTGTCTCTGCCCCGTACGAAGCACATGTCGGATGTCTGGTAACTAGTCTCTATAATCGGATAAACATGACTTTGTCATTTTATCCCGATGACTCTGCAGTACTTAAGAGTACTAGTACCGTATCCTCCGTGACATCATCTCCACTATGACTGGAGTGATACTTCCGTCTTGACATCACACCCAACACACTACGATTCTCAATATACACCGAGCAGAGGCGTACACAGAACCTGTTAAAGCCCTGGATGACCAAAACCAAAGTATATTGATTGTCGCAAGTATTAGCGGTGCAAGTCTCAGGTTAAGACCAAATAAACCTACCCTGATTTCGGACTTCCATAGACACATAGTCATACTACCAATGGAATTCCGAGGGGGTCTATCCAGAGCGAAGCTGTTTCCTGTACCATCGGTAAAACACAACCTCCTATTACACTTGTATGAGTATCCTATATCCAAATATATGAGAACTATGCCGTTATGCCCATACAACGGACACAAGTGTAATACTAGGGATATTTAATGATTTATCCTTCATGGATTGATACTGTCTCATATCTTCTCAATCCAGGAACAAATCACAGGGACCTCCTATCATTTATACATCTTGGTGATCTAATCACAAAGGATAAGAGAGCAATCTCCTTTGTCACACAGTTAATTTGTACAACAACACCATGATTTGGACAAATAGTGATGCTATGGGTCATAATTGTCCAACAATCTCCCACTTGGCCTATAGCCAGTCACTCGAGTGTCTTACACCCGAACTATTTACGGTTGGCTCAAACTGCTGAGAAGGTCTTTCGTCAGCGGATTTGCATGATATCATCTGATGCGATTTATTCGATCATCACATCGCCACGATGTATGATCCGAACGAATCAGATGAATATTGAAGTATGTATCTGGATCGTTGAAGAGACCATTAATTCTTTAGCCTGTGCTATAGCCTAGCTCCGCTGCTAACAAAATTATATATAATCTAATTAGATTTATTATCGACCCAAATGGCTTCTATTGCTGCCTCAGCTGCAGCAATAACCCGCATTTGTTGTTTATTCGGTAACAATATCTTGCTTGGAAGAGTTCCAGCTCACTGTTCCGTTATTCAAACTGTATAGTACCGTTGTTACGACTTATAGTCGTTTTTATCGGTTATGAAACTTGCAACAGTGATCCCAGTCACTTCAAGTTCTCATTCTCCATAGTTTAAGACAGCATCCATCCTTAGTTCTCTAAGAAACTAATGGATGTTCTTAATATCAATCCAGTGACTATCACTTGGATTGGCCTGTTTTGTGACTCCATATGCTCAAAGCGTATGAGACACTAGGTCGCGTACATTTTTCATTTACGAGTTCTCGGAGAGTTTTTTCCTGAAAGCCAAGCTTTCACCGATTGTTTTATGGGAATATCATTTCCAAGAATGACATATTTATCATTATTGATAGGACAATTATTGTCAGTGCGCTCCCACTAACCTCCTTATATACACAAAATCATTTCGTTTTGAATTAAATCATAAAGCATTATGATTACATCAAAACGATAATTCCAAGAACCTAATGCTTGCTTCAATCCAAACATAGATCGAATAACCTGCAAACCTTGTTTGCTAGTTTTGGTACGATAAAACTGACAGGACGTTGTAAACATCCTCCTAAAGGTTTCCATTTAAGGAAAGCGATTTTCCCGTTCAGCTGACATATTTCATAAATGAAACACGCAGCATCAGCAAGCATTATCCAAATGGATTCACCGTGGCAATAGGTAAACGGTTAAATCGTAATCAACATAATGTTGATAACGATACCTTTCCGCTAAAAGCCTAGCTTTATACGTTGGTATGTTGCCATCCATGTATGTCTTCCTTGAAGACTTATATAGTACCAATAGGCACAATGCCTTGCGGTACATCAACTAGTGTCTAAACATAGTTGGTATACATGGAATCCATTTTGGACTCATGGCACTTTGCCATAATAGGGAGTCGATACCTTGTATCACTTCCTCATACGTAGTCAGTTTGATATTCCTTAATAAGATTGACATCTTTACGATGTGAGATCAGAAACCCATACCACAGGTTGTTTCCTGACTCTCTCCGACTTACGTGGTTCTTGTGTATTCGAAGATTAATGATATAGTTTCATCCTTGATGAACTATTTGTGTTCCATTAGGAATCGGTGCCTGGAATAGTATTACTCTCCGATTTTCATCGAGTTTTACTATCCTCCACTTACCACTGCATATATCGGTATTCCTCTTAGGAAAACCGCATGGCGAGCAACAATTAAAATTGTTCTCTTGTGAGTTGTATAAGTACTATACTTGTGGTTTCCCTTGGATAACCTACAATTGGCACTTATCCAATTTGGGTTCTAGTTTGGTATCATCCAAACATATGCCTAGCATACCCAAATATATAGGAATGAGAAACCCTGGTTTCTTTCCTGTTCATATCTAATATGAATTCTGTCTAACATATTTTATGGAACCTTATTCAAAATTAGTTCTGCACTATTTATGCTTATTCATTGAAGGAAATGGTAGCTCAGAGCGACTCATGATTAACCTTATCATGTCCAACAAGATTCAGTTACTCTGGTTCGGACACACCATCAGGATGACGTGTTCCGGGAGGAGTCCTCTTTGAAAGAATACTATAGTCTTTCAAGTATATGAGAAACTCATTGCTTAAGTATTTTTCATCATGGTCTAACCGTGGTGTTTAATACTAATAGCCGATCTGTTTGTCTATTTCGTGTCGAAACTTTAAAATTTTCCGATTTGTATTTCAAAAGAAATACATAACCATAACGCGATGCCACAATCCGTAAAGTCACGAAATATTCATATTCATCTCTAGCCTAGCTAGACATGGGCCCACTTGCTTCACTATGAACTAGGGCTAACAGATCGGTGGCATTTTCACTTTTACCAAGTAAATAGTGTTATAGGCACATTGCCCAATAAACTAGATTCGTAGACTTTATTTGAATGGAATCAAATTTGTCCTAGTACCCACTCTTCGAAAGTGCGGATATACGAGTCTTGTTTAATTGTGTCCCAGACAACAATGCCACAAAAGTTTCTTCTAATCCAATCAGTTTGAGCTATTTGTTTGTCATGTTGTACGTTTGAGATTTATTTATATTCAAAATATAATACTGTTATTCACATCTAATGTGTTTATCTCAATATCATCTTTATATAAGAAACACTTTAGTGTTTTAAAATATAAAGGTATATCCGCAAGGGATTATACTCTAATATATAGAGAATGTATCTAGTCAAACTAGTTACATTTTAACAGTTTCCTAATTTAAGTACACACCCCAAGGGTAGTTCTTAATTTAGGTGTCTGCGGTAAAACAGCGACCTTCATCCCATTTTCAATTCGCAGATTAATCTCGATTGAAGTCAGTATCCTGCTCATAGCAGATTCTGAACATCAGTACATATTTATGTACCACACTAAGTATTTAAAATCAAATTTTAATACTAGTTATGAACATATTTATGACAAAAATATTTGAAGTCAGAGCCTTGCCCGTTCTTCAATTCCTTCATGTCTGCTTTGTCCAAACGGCAGTCACGCTTCCGCGATCCCGTTTGCCACAATTTAGGCAGAAATTTGGGATATGTCCTTTATCTTCCCAGAAGATTATAATGATTTTTCCTTTGCCCTTTTCCACATTCTAGAAGCCTTTGGCCAGCCTTGGATTTCTAGAATATCGAAGTAAGGTGCGCCTTGCGCTACTTGCTTCATTGTAAACTTTGACTTCATCTCCTTCAGAATAGCCATTAACTCTCCAAGGGTTAATTATTGCAATTTAGTACTTCTAAGATCTAATTATAGATCTATGAAGATCCTTCAATTTCATTACCATACTATAAGGATCTAATCCTTGGTTCTGATAAAGAAACTAAGGAGTCTATTCGGCAAGCTTAATGGATTAAGCACTAAAGTTATCATCACATGAATCTTCCAAAGATCATGCTCTACTATTTTCTTAAGTCCGGATTAGGCCTAATATGTTATTTTATCAAATAAAGTAACTTATTAGTTTCCAGGACCATCCTGAAATTTTATTCCCAATTTGAAAATTAAACCATTTAAATACATTTTCCCTAGGATTATGTTTTAAATGTCAATCTTTCAATTATATCTGATTCTAATAGTCCAATTTTATCAATGATTTCGGTACTATTTATTATAATGATTACTATAGTCCAACTATTTAATCAATTATAATTGAATTGTTTGAATATTGTCCAACTGTAATTTAAAACAACATTTAAATATTAGTCCAACTAACATTTAATTTATTTGACGAATGATATTTATTTTGAGCGCGTATGGCAAGTAATTAAACGAATATTGCAAATTTAATTCTTGCCTCCCACTATTTTTCGGCGAGCCTCTAACCCTCTGTCGAGTACTCGGGAAACCGTGTTTCCTACGGGCTAGGATCCCGTTAAATATCACACAATCTTGACTTTGGCCAACAAATTGTATGATATTAACTAGGTAGATCTCTAAGATCAATTGGATCCAATCCAATTCCTAGATCCAGTAGGGGGACATCCAAGTCCGAAACATATATCTTATATATGCCAATATATCCAATATATTACCTAACCTTTTTCCTCTGAATCAACTAAGCCTTGGCTTTGGCACAACAAACTTAGTGATCCCAGTTAAGCGGAACCCATTGACCATGGAAAGCTTCGTAATCAATGTCGGTGGACAAGAAGTGGTCTTGACTTGGCCAACAAACCACAACTTGGACAAGACACCAATATGGAACAAAGCCTCGTGATTCAAACACATCCTCGACGGACAAAGGTCTTGACTTTGGCCAACAAACCAATGCCAGTCTTGGATCTTGAGTAAGAATCACTCAATGGAAGGAAAACACTTAATATTTTGTGAGGGTTTTCGAATGCAAATTGGCAACCAATTTATTATCTTTGTTAAGGTCTCATCATCATACACCCTTAAACATGCATTTTAAACACATAATAAAGCGCGTATAAATAAATAATAATGATATGCGGATGGATACTTAACACATTGATCCTAGATCAAATCTCTCTATTTCCTCTCTCCCGCTAGCACATGTATTACTTCTACCCGTTACACTACACTTCTAAAGAAACCTCATTTACATTGAGGGGAATAGGTGAGAAGAGAATACAAAGAGTAAGGAGGTAATAAGGCTGGACACGCAGGTCCAATTAAAAATTCCAAATTTATTACAACAATTTCTAAAATTGCCTCACCCATCTAATATCTATCCGATATACATTATTCATGCATCGCAACCATGTATTCACACAAGCATGCTATCAATCAATCTAATCAAATTAATTAATCTGATAATTAATGACCATCCAATGTTCAAACAACGATTTGATTTTGCGCGAGTCAACTCGTTTTGCGAATAAGTACTCAAAGTACGAATTCTCAAATTAAATTAAACTACATAATTAAATCCAATTCAATTTGTATTTAATACTAATTCGCCATTTATTCCAAATTAAATATTACACTTTATTAACGAACCTTTACGACTTAAATTCCAATTTAATCGTTACGGGTCTCAAAACCCGATTAATATCCAATATTAATTTAATTAAAGTCCAATGGGCTTTTAATTAATTTCTTTAAGGCGTGGGCTTCGGCAACCAAAGCCCAATCAAGGAATTACCCTATGAGCCTAGAAATCAATTTAGGCCCATTAGGCCCAATTAAACTTTAAAGGTCCATTAGTCACATTTGGGCTTTATGGAAGTGGTTTTGGGCCCAATTGGATCCAACCAATTTAGCCTAAACATAACTTGGTACAACCAAGCCCAATAAGCCCAATAACAACTTTAAAAGCCCAATTTCCAAAATTAAGCCCATTTAATTAAATTACAAAAATCCAATTTCACAATTTAATTACATAAAGTGTATAGCATAACTAATTACCCAAATCAATATTTCCAAAACACCAAAGTAGCCTAATTAATCATGCTTATCATCATTAAATCATGTCCAACACAATTTAACAAAAAACCAACCCATTTAACATGCTTAGTGTCTCGGCAATATAGGGGTTTTTCAAATCGATTTCGATTTCAATCCAATTGAATCCACAATCAATATTTCCCGAATGATTTTAACTCATCCAATGAATCAAAAACAAAAAATCACCAAGACCACATTTAGGGTACCATTCGGCCAAGCCTTCCAATTTGGGGAAAAATGTTCCAAACACAATTTCTTGAAATTGATCCAATCAATCTTCAATTAAAACACATTTAAGCATATTCATTCATCCAATTTCATTAAATCATGCTCAAATTCATTTTACCCAAATTTAAGCCCTAAAATATTTTTTTATGCTCTACTTTGCTTATAGATACCATTGTTGGAATTTTCTAAGCATCCCAAGATCATTTCAAGCATTGAAAATACATGTGAGTACAATCAACGAAGTTGCGGAATACTCATCGAGCGGTTGAGACGATGCGGTGATGAACAAAAATGTTATGCCCTCCTCCATGAAGCTCGGCAGTGACTGTTTTTGATGTCCCAAAATTTCTGCCATGGATGATCCTTGAAGCTCCAAGCTTTGTGAAGAAATCCCATGCTCATGAAGTGAGTTCCCTATCACCTTCGCATGACCCAAAAGGTGTGCTAGCACTAAGGAAATTTTGCCACAAAAAACCATTATTTTCTCACTACCTTTCACGGTAAAACCAGAAGAAAATTTCATCCCATTGGGCGTGTGAGAGGAAGAAGAAAGAGAAGAGAGAGAGTTGTGTTAAGTTGTTGGCAAAATGTGTATGCAATACACTTATTGATTTTCAAAAAATCAAATAAAGATATATTAAATTTGCTTTCAAAAGTCAAAAGAAACAAGCTTTAAAAGCTCCCAACAACTCCCCATCAAGTCACATCAATCAATCAATCAAGTGACAAGTTGTCACACACTCAAAAGTGACTAATGATTGGACGCTTGATGTGACTAACGATTTGACGCTTGATTTGACTTGCGTGCCGCACTCGAATTCGAAATGCGAATGTGCTCACAAACAATCCATGGCTCCGGTTCGCTAATTCTAAATTAACGAATTTTCCGTTGCGACGTAATTAAATGATTATGCCTAGCGAAATAATTATTCACGTCGCTAACGAATTAATTCTAAATTAATTTGTTCGCCCAAATTAAAATCTAATTTTAATTCCGCGTCGAAATCTAATTTCGTAAAATATATCAAATATATTATTTTATCGATTAATTCCAAATTAATCGTTCTCTCTCCTTAAATGATATTTTATCCCAGATAAAATATCTCAGTAATTAATCCCATATTAATTTCTCTCTCATCCAATTAATCCCAGATTAATAAAGTGCGACTCATACGTCATCGGTGAATCTTCGGGAAGCGACCCATGAGATCCCCGGATATGTTGGCAGTAAATACGGTCGTCGGACTATCCGAACACGTAAGTACCAAGTACTACGTTTTACCGATTTACAAGACAAGGTTGGCTTCTAGCAAAGCGCCATGCCTACCCAATTCTCCAGAAATATCCTTATAGGAATAAGCGATCTATATCAGGTGTAGTATACGTAGTATTGAGTATGTCGATCCAGTATCGGATGTCACGTGCTAGGCCTGAGGCTAGAATTGTGTCTGCCCCGTACGAAGCACATGTCGGATGTCTGTTAACTAGTCACTATAATCGGATAAACATGACCTTGTCATTTTATCCCGATGACTGCAGTACTTAAGAGTACTAGTACCGTATCCTACGTGACATCATCTCCACTATGACTGGAGTGATACTTCCGTCTTGACATCACATCCAACACACTACGATTCTCAATATACCCAGCAGAAGTGTACACATAACCTGTTAAAGCCCTGGACTACCAAAACCAAAGTATATTGATTGTCGCAAGTATTAGCGGTGCAAGTCTCAAGTTAAGACCAAATACACCTACCCTCATTTCGGACTTCCATAGACACATAGTCATACTACCAATGGAATTCTGAGGGGGTCTATCCAGACCGAAGCTGTTTCCCGTACCATCGGTAAAACACAACCTCCTATTACACTTGCATGAGTATCCTATACCCAAATATATAAGAACTATGTTGTTATGCCCTCAGAACGCGCACAAGTGTAATACTAGTCTTTTACGTAATTATCGATGTCCAATCTCGATAATATTCTGACTAGGGATATTTAATGATTTATCCTTCGTGGATTGATACTGTCTCATATCTTCTCAATCCAGGAACAAATCACAGGGACCTCCTATCATTTATACATCTTGGTGATCTAATCACAAATGATAAGAGAGCAATCTCCTTTGTCACATAGTTAATTTGTACAACAACACCATGATCTGTAAAAATAGTGACACCATGGGTCATAATTGTCCAACAAGTCCTTCATCTACTTGAACTTCAGGTTCCTCCGTTGGTTCGTTGTTTTCAGGTTGGACTTCTTCAAGTTCAACCTGTCTATGATTACCACCTTTTGACAAAAATTCTACTTCTAGAAATCTTGCGAAGCGAGCCATGAAGACATTTTGATGCTCGGTATCATAGAAAAGATATCCCCTCGTATTCGAAGGATATCCGACAAACCTAAACTTTTGCCCTCGAGGCGAAAGCTTATCTTACTGAGTCACCCTAACATAGGCAGGACAACCCCAAACCTTAATGTAACTAAGCTTTGGTCTCCTACCGAACCATATCTTATACGGAGTCGTAGGAACAGCTTTTGAAGGAATCTTATTCAAAAGATGTGCAGCTGTTAAAAGAGAGTAGCCCCATAAGAAATAGGGAAAATCTGTGAAACTCAACATCAATCGGACAATATCCAATAAAGTCTGATGTCTCCTATCAGACACTCCATTGTGCTGTGGAGTACCTGGAGGAGTATATTGAGCGAGAATCTCATTCCCATTCATATAATCAATGAACTCACCATTTATATATTCTCCACCTCGATCAGATCGAAGACATTTAATATATTGACCAGTTTGTTTTTCTACTTCATTTTAGAACTCTTTGAACTTTTCAAAGATTTCCGATTTATGTCGCATCAAATAGACATAACAGTACCGTGACAGATCATTGGTAAAGGTAATGAAGTATGAATAAGCACTGTGAGCACTCTGACTTAGTGGACCACATACATCAGAATGTATGAGTTCCAGTAAGTTAGTGGCACGGTGTCCAACAACTAAAAATGGGGCTTTGGTCATCTTACCTTGAATACATGATTCATAAGTTAGATAGGATTCAATGGTGAGATCAAGTATCAAACCATTCCTTACCAATTGGGTAAGGCGTTTAACGCCTATGTGACCTAGCCGCATATGCCAAAGTTCAGTATTATTAACAACAGGTAAACTACGTTTATTAATTCCAGTATTTAAAATATCTTTTGAAGTTTGCAATGTATAATGACCATGCTTATTTGGACAACAAAGGATCTGAATATTACTTTTATCATATAAATACAAAGAATAGTTCTTAATATTGATACGATAACCTTCTGTATCAAATACAAAAAGAGATATAATATTAGCTACACATCCAAATATAAAATAATAGTCATTTAACAAAAGTGTCCCATTCGGAAAATGGATCTCGCATTCTCCCACTGCAACTGCATCCAGTGAGTCTCCACTCCTGAATCGCAACTGTAACTCTCCAGGCTTCAGTTTCCTACTTTCCTTCAGCACCTGCAATGAATTGCAAATATGAATGGGACAAGCAGAATCTAAAATCAAGGTGGATGTAACGGCTTCACAAGCCAAAGATATATCAATAACTGGAAAAATAAATGTACCTGATGTAGATGCTTTCTCCCTCCTCAGCTGGTCAATGTATTCAGGATAATTCCTTTTCCAGAGCCCGACTTTGCTACAGTGATGAAACTTGTCGTCAGAAGCCCTCTTGGGCTTGGCTATCATTGTCTGTGGTTGAGGACTGAGACCATTCTTCTTATTCCCTTTCTTCTTATTCCCTTTCACCAAGTCTGGGAAGAAGTAGAAAGTGAAGTAGGTCTGGGAGGGCGAGTCGGTACCCCCTTCTTGAGGTCCTCTTCCGCCGTGAGCAACATCCTATGCAGATCTTGGTAGGTACAGATAATCCTGTTCATGTTGAAGTACATCACGAACTGGTGATATGAAGCTGTGAGTGAAACAAGAATGACACTTCTATCGAGAATATCATTCAGAATGAGATTATGTTGCCTCAATTGATCGATCGAATCGATCATCTGAAGAACATGTGGGCTAACAGCTTGCCCCCCATCCAATCGCGCATGGAACAGTTCCATTGTGACCTTATGAACAACAACATATTCTTGGTTCTCAAACGATTTTCTTAATCGAGTCATCATACTATAGGCATCTGACATGTCGTAGTATTGTTTCTTGAGTCCCGGTGAAAGCGAACTTAAGATGTATGATTTAACTTTTAAATCATCATCCTTCTAAGCTTGGAAGACTTCACGTTCTTCTGGTGTAGCGTCCTCTGCCACAGCAAGTGGCAGTGGACCCTCAAGAACATATCCCAACTTCTTGGAATCGATGACAATCCTCAAATCCAAATCCCAATCGGTGAAGTTATCAGCGCCCTTCAGTTTGTTCGCATCAAGCATAAGCATAAACTGATTAGTGGATGGTGCCACCATCACAAATATATCATATAGATCACGAAAAACGGTTAGCAGAAATTAAGCAGTTTCATATAATATCATAAGCATTAACTAGATCATGGATTTTTAATCTAAAAATGCCCATCCCACTAAACCATGCAATATTGTAATCCCTAAACAGAATACAAAGATTTAATAATTAAATTAAATACAAATGGTGAAAGGTGGATCCCATGAATATATTTCAGCTCATAGTAGAGGCACGGTCTCACCTACGTATATTCATCAAGTAGACAACTCATTTGTCAATCACTCATTAGTGACTCATTGGTTTCCGGTCCTGGTCGTTTCTCGTTGTGACTGCTAAGGCAGGCCCACAAGGAGACGTACCAAGGTTAAACTTGTCAATGATAAACTCAAGCTACTTGTGTAACCCTGACAACTTGTCAATGATAAATAATTAAATAAGTATTTAAATACAAATATATTAAATATATGTAATATATTTAGATTAAATATAAAATACATATATATATATATATATATATGATATTAGTCAAATATCTCAATTTGACAATTAATTAATGTGTATTTGAATTAATCCATCATTAAATGCAAATAAACAAAAATTAGGAAATGACTATCGGGTCCCTACACATGTACTTTTGCGTTTAACCTTTAAACGACTTATAAATAATCAGTATTATTTATAAATATTGCCCTAGTGCTCTACGAGTATATTTCATTAGTGAGACTCTCTAGATTCAGGCATATCCGTCACGAAATCCAATTTCTTGTCCATAATTTATCCACCTGTAAATTATGACGACCACGGATAAACTCACTGAATCATACAGTTCGATGTCATGGAAAATGTATAATTCCTTTGTCACAGGTATCCGGGTATATCCCAGAGATATAGATGTAAACGTCAAATCTCTATGGGGACAATCCCGTCGACTTCTCTCTTAGCAATCTCAAAAAAATAACATTTAGAACAGACTTCTAAAATGTACCATGGGCCCATGGTTTTTATCTGATTGCTAATCAAATGGACTATCTATACTATGTACACGGAACTGACAGATCCTATCTCGATACACAAAGAACACCCTGAGGATCTATCCACACCCAACGAACATGCGGAGGTCTGATCTAAATAGATCGGTGACGTGACTGCCATCTAAGTGTGGAAGATGTCTAATGCGCCCACATTGGTATCTAAAGTCTAAGAATCACAAATGCTACTCAACCTGAGAAGATTCTTATTGACGTTGGTATACCATCCATTAAGAATCTTCGGTGAGTCGTTCAGTGTTTATCCGCTATAAACACCTACACGTCTATACTAGTCTCCAAGACTTATGGTTCATTGAGAAACCATTGGAATCAAATATTCCAGCATACGACATCTACCGGTCTCAACGGGTTTACTTTACTGACCAAGTAGTGTAAACCTTGACCACTAACTGTCTGAGAATGACAACGTCCTGATACAACTCAATGTCAGTTGCGACGCTTTTACAAAAGCATCATGACTAATCATTCTAAGGTCATTACGTCTTTACCATATTAAAAGATATATTATATTATAGAAACTACATATATTATTCATAATAATAACGTTTTACAGTAGTATTCATAAAGAAATACAACCGGGAATTGGCGCTCTGAGCACCAACCCCAACACAGTCGTCCCCCGATAAGCCCGAAACTCACCATGTAACGTCATTTTTCACCATTTTCGCTTATTTTCACTCCGAAATAATTTCCGGCAATTATTCCAATGCCCAATACACATCCAATACATTTAAATAACATATTTTTCATCACCAAAATTCCAGAATTTCTAGATCTGATCTGGGTGCCAAAATATAATTTTTCATTTTAAATCCAATTTCCTCAACATTAATCATATTAATATTTACACCAATCAAAGCCACCACCAATCAAATTCAATTTGAAATCTTCAAAGCTTAAAACATCATGCCACTTGTTACCAATGATAATAAAACATATGTAATAACAATGACTACAAATGAATTATTATTTAATCTAATTAAACATTAAGTTTAAAGCAGATAAAATCAAATTGAATACTTCAACCTTAAAGTTTAATATTATTAGTAACCAATAATAATGAAACATATTACATAACAATTATGAAATATATATATATATATATATTGGTCGGTGAAATCACACGCGTAACGTAAGCATACGTATCGCTAAAGTAGTATAAAAATATCGATCCCATGAGGACTTAATTTCTACTATTGTTATTAATTATTGCTACTATTTATTTACATGTATCTAATTAGGATGAGAAGGCAATGATTGCTTGATTGGTTGGTTGAATGTGGATTTGCTAAATAAATAAAAATACAAAATAAAACAAAGGAAATTAATAATAAAGAAAATAAACATCTAGGGTTTTGATTCCACACAATATTATTCTAATGATGAATTGATTCTCCTATATATGTGTAATAAATTAGTTTGTTAACCTGGAACACAAAGATATGCAAAAGCCTCTTCCTATGGTCAGATGCAAACACCCAAAGTAACCCAATTAACTATATTCCTATGTTAACCAAGTTACCTAAATTCATTAAGATTAAGTTCCAATTGTGGCTACCTCCGCCCGACAGGTATATGTCTATCCTATAAGGAAATCTACCTAAGGGACATCTACCCTAAGGTGAGATCGTGAGCTATTAAATCTAAGGCTGAAACCTATAATCCTTTTTCCAAGTTCATTTTAAGTTTACCACATCAATCTTATTGGTGATCAATCAACAAGAAGCATTAAGATTAAGATTCAATAAACAAGCCTAAATTATTACTCGTAATATAAAGAAAATCAATTATTAAACTCAAAAATATTATGCTTCATCACTTCCCTAGATTAAAAATAAAATGCTAGGGTTAGGGGATCCACATTTACTATTTCTAATTTAGAAATATCCCTTATTATAATATATAAATTTGCATGATATTACCAAACAACCATATAGGCGGTATCCTGATTTGGTCATATTATAATTAATTCCAACCGATCATAAATGCGGTATCCAATTTAGTCAAGTTAAAATCAATTTAATTAAGTCTAACCGACCATAAATGCTGTACCAATTAAGTCAGGTTTTAAGATAATTTATATATTATAATTTAAGGGGGATTAATCTAAATTATAATAATAAAAGCTTCACCCTTCCCCCAGCGGAAATTAACTACAAGACATAAAAGAAACATAAAGTAAATAAACTATTATTTCTACTAGAAATAAAAATACACAATTTAAATTACAAAAACTTAAACAAACAAGATACAGTCCTTGTTGGACAATTATGACCCATAGCGTCACTATTTGTACAGATCATTGTGTTGTTGTACAAATTAACTATGTGACAAAGGAGATTGCTCTCTTATCATTTGTGATTAGATCACCTTAGATGTATAAATGATGAGAGGTCCCTATGATTTGTTCCTGGACGGAGAATGATATGAGACAGTATCAGTCCACATAGGATAAATCATTAAATATCCCTAGTCAGAGTATTATCGAGATTGGACATCGATAAATACGTAAAAGACTAGTATTGCACTTGTGCGCGTTATGGGGGCATAACGGGCATAGTTCTCATATATTTAAGTATTGGATACTTATGCAAGTGTAGTAGGAGGTTGTGTTTCACCGATGGTACGGGAAACAGCTTCGCTCTGGATAGACCCCCTCGGAATCCCATTGGTAGTATGATTGCGTGTCTATGGGAGTCCGACATCAGGGTAGGTGTATTTGGTCTTAACCTGAGACTTGCACCGCTAATACTTACGACAATCAATATACTTTGGTTGAGGTCGTCCAGGGCTTTAACCGGTTCTGTGTACGCCAATACTGGGTATATTGAGAATCGTAGAGTATTGGGTGTGATGTCAAGACGGAAGTATCACTCCAGTCATAGTGGAGATGATGTCACGTAGGATACGGTATTAGTGCTCTTAAGTGTTGCGCGGCCATTGGGATATTATGACTAGGTCATGTATATCCGATTATAGAGACTAGTTACCAGACATCCCACATGTGCTTCGTACGAGGCAGACGCAACTCCAGCCCCAGGCCTAGCACGTGACCATCCGATACTAGATCGATATGCACTATACGATGTATACTACGCCTGATACAGATCCTTCATTCCTGTAAGGATATTTCCGGAGAATTGTGTAGGCATGGTGCTTTGCTAGAAGCCAACCTTGTCTCGTGAATCGGTAAAATATAGTACTTGGTACTTACGTGTTCGGATAGTCCGACGACCGTATTTACTGCCAACATATCTGGGGATCTCATGGGTCGCTTCCCAATGATTCACCGATGATGTATGACTCGCACTTTAATTAATCTGGGATTAATTCGATGAGAGAGAAAATTAATCTGGGATTAATTACGGAGATATTTTATCTGGGATAAAATATAGTCTAAAGAGAGAGAACGCGATTAATTTGGAATTAATCGGAAAAATGAATTTAATAGTTAAATTTGATTTTTCTATTTAATTTATTCGAATGGGCTAAAATTAATATATCAGATATATTAATATGAATTGGATTTCATTACGAAATTAAAGTCGGACTTTAATGCGAACGAACGAATTAATTTAGAATTAATTCGTAAACGACGTTCGTAATATATTTGCGTGGCATCGATATTTAATTAAATTAGATTTAATTATTTAACGACGGAAGTTCGTTTAATCGGATTAAACGGAACCGAGCCGCGGAAAATGTTCCTAGAGATATTTGAATTTTGAATTCAAATATGTGGGGCCCATGTGTGGTAGGTGTACCTACCACCCAACTACCTTGTTTTACTTTTGGAAAACCATTTACCCACACCTACCAAGTTTAGGGTAAAAGCGAAATGAATTTTACCTAAAGTATAAAAACAAAATATCTCTCTACACTTTGGTAACTATCATTATTCATTAGATGAATATTTAGTATACCCTAGACAACTCACTCTCTCTCCAATCTCCTTCATGCTCACGCCCAAGGGGCCAAAACTCACTGGTTTAGCTGCTGAAAAACGTGAGCAGTGAGGGAAGCTTTTTTTGGGTTTTGTGGCAAGATCCAAGTGCTAGCACACTCCTAGGAGACATACGAAGGTGTTAGGGAAACTCACCCACGAGCCGGGAATGAAACGACGAAGATTCGAAGCTCAAAATCTCAGCTCAAAACTGAAATTTCAAGACAGTGGACTGCATGCAGTGGCGCCACTTTGATAAAGGAAAATCAAGTTTTGTTCTTCATCAAATCGTCTCAACCGATCGATGTGAGTATTCCGCTACCTCCTTTGATGTATTCACACATGTTTACATGCTTGTTATGATCTTGGGACCTAAATAGAAACCAACAGTCCTTAGATCCTTATTAGAACCTTAAGGAAAGAATAAATTTGGAAAATAAAATCAGTTTCAATTTATAGGCAAAATTTTTCCCTGCGTGTCGCGACATGTGAATGCTTGCGTGTCGCAACGCGCCCTTGATTCTTAACGCTTGTACGCGGTTTGATGAGATGATGACACGTGGCTATCAGAAGAATTATTAGCTCGGCATCAAGACACATGGGGGCTTGCACGTCGTGACGCTAACGTCATATTGACGTAAGCAATGACGCGTGTCGACAGAGTAAATTATTATGTTGACGTCATGTTGACGTAAGTGATGACGTGTCATCATGCTGAATTATTGGCTAACGTCATTATGACACACTGATGATGCACGTGCTGATATGGTGATGATATGGCGATGACGTGGTGATGATGAGTGTCAGTAGTATAGTAACTGTTGCGCGTCGTGACGCAGAAGGTGTGCGCATCGCGACGCGAAATTCCAATTTTGCATTTTTTTTTCCGTTTTTCACAGTTTTAGCCCCAAGTTGATTCCATTGAGTCCCAAAAATTTATTTATCTGTAAAATAACACAAAACACATCAAAACATTCATAAAACCTGAGAAACCATACAAAATATTAGGTAACATGGGCGGTAAATAGTGATATATTTTCCGCTCATCACACCCTCAAACCTAACATTTTGCTAGTCCTCGAGAAAAACAAACAAATAAAATAAAATAAATAACTGAAACTAAATTAAACTAAGCCACTTTCGTAGGGATCACGATTGCATTTAGCGTATGCAACAAGCCTTTAAGCCACTAGGTGTCCCTAGTGGACGAGTTGTAGTCTCGTGAGGGCTTACAGTGACGATACCCACAAACGTCAATGAAATGCACACAAAAAAAAGACAAAAGAAACAAATGAAAAATAAATAAAATAAAATAAAATAATAGCTATATATACAATGTCCTCATAGAATGTCTAGCAACGAAGTTAAAGGAACCTTTAAAATGCATACTACAACTAAAATCCTTTCCTTTGAACAAAGTATCTAAATCAGACTCTGAGTGTGTGTGTGAATAGCTTTACAAACAGCTTCATCACTCATGGCCGCTATCTCTAACTTACTTGTAAAGACCTCACACACAAGCTCAGCTTCACTTTGTTTTTCAACCTCAAAGTATACTACCTCACAAGTGTTTACTCCATCAATGCTCACGGTCTCAAAATCATTTATACTCGCTAGGTTAATAATAACAACACACTCATAACTCTCGGCCTCACAAGTACATTTACTTAGTATGCACTCAACATCACAAGTGTTTACACTCATATCACTCACGACCTTAATATCTTTTGGTTGTTGTGTACTCTCTTCATTCACGACATATTCAACTACCTTATAAGCCTTTTTCTATTTCTCATAAGATCTTCTATAATCACTCAAGGTAGCTTGACAATCACTTTTGAAAGTATCCAAATCATTACTTTCAATCTTACCTTTCTTTATTTTTTTTGGACACAAATTACAAACTAAGATTTTAAACAAACCCTAAAAACTCTTAATGACTAAAGATTAACTGACGACACTCAACTAACAACAAGGACTCAATTCAAAGAACCTAATATATACTTGAATTCAAGATTGTTGGTGCGTACATATGGTATGACTTGCAATGGTTCCATTATACTAAATGACAAGGAAATCACTTAAATGATTAGGCCAAGCCAACACCACGCAAAAGATAGAACCCCAGAAACCGCGAATTTGATTTTGTAGGAACAAAACCTTTCCAATGCCACAAAGAAGACCCACAAAGAACTTATCTTTGAGAACCCTTAAGATGATTCATTGTAGTGTTCTTCTAGCATGAAGACGCCATTATGGTTGCCACGCCTTAGATAAGTTCAAGCTGAAACAAAGGGGAATCCCTCCCTTAAGCTTGAATTTTGGCCATAGCCATTTGTAGGCACTGCATTTTTGCATATAAGTCCCTATGATGAGTCTTATTTGGAGGCACTACCTTTTAAGTCACGGATGTCACAGGAAACGGACGTCGGAAGGGGAAATTCAAAATAGACATGTCATTAGATTCATTTCCCAAGTTCACTGTTTTCGTTCGTGCTGAGTTCGTTACTTCGTTCGAACGTCAGGCAGATTGCGGACGTTCGTGTAGCATTCGAAGAGGCGTTCAAACGGTGTCGGTATTTATGGTTTTGCTGCTAGCCTCACACCCAAGCCCAATTAGCCCACCAAAGCCCATAAAACACACCCCAATTAATAAAACAAATATTTAACACATGGGGAATTAAATAAAATCTAAAAATCACATACCAAATTAAAATAAATATCAAATAAAATCATGTCTAATTAAAATCAATCAACAAATATTATATACCAAACTAAACAAATTATATGCCTAAACAAAATAAATCACATCCCAAACAAGCCAAACTTTGTCCCCCAATCAATCTTAGGCTTTCCTTGCATGACACCAAATCATATCCTCCATTAAATACACAAATCCCTTCCTTGTCAAGAAAGATTTAACCCTAGCCCTTTGCCTATAAAAGGAACCCAATTCCAACCCTTGAAGGGGGCTAGCTCATTCACAAAAAAGAAAACCCCTAGTTGATTCATACAAGAAACACCCAAGCTCATTGACACAATTCTCCCTCACTCTCAATAACCAAAAATTACAAACCAAAGAACCCCCATTGCCTTTCCCAAAACACATCCCGAATAGCCCCATTTACCTTATCGAAATAGCCTCTCTACCTCACCAAAATAGTCCCCAAACCACACCATAACAGCAGCCCAAATCACACCCAAAAACAGTCCCCAAATACACCAAGAATAGTAGCCAAATACAACAGACGCAGTGACCAAGATACAGCAGAAGTACAGCAGCAAAATAGCAGCGAATCGGAGTCAAAACAGTTGCTTGAGCAGTGGAACAGTGAGGAAAGGCCTGAACCTATGAACCGGAAGAGTTGCGGAGCATCCCCCCTTCTGACGATCGTGTACCGTACATCCGAGAGGTGATTTAAAAGGTTAGACCTGAGGGCACTTTTTCTATTTATTGTCATTCATTTTTTTTACTGTTTTATTCGGATGAGAGTCGTTTGTGAATGCATGTTGTGGCCTTGAATAAAATGGAAAATGTGTCGCCTCTTGTGGTATATAGTATGGAAACCCGGACATAAATTTCATAGCCGATTCCGAATGGACGGTAGTATGATCTGTACACGGGATACAACTCCACGTAACACTTTAGTAAACGGCGCATATTTCATTTTATGTTGTTTTGATTTTTTTTATTATTCGCTACTTGATTTCCGCATGTAATTTGTTTATGTAATGATGTGATCGAGCGCATGGGCTTAGTAAGTTGGATTAAAGGTCTCCTATTTTGAGGGGTTAAAATCCTTTACCACGATGCTTTGCCGCACCGATTGATGTATATTCGGTTGAATGTAAGATGAGTTCAATCGGGTATACGAAGTCCGATATTGTTATCTTTATTTTTATATGCATTATGATGAGATAAAGCGCATGGGCTTAGTAAGTGTGATTAAAGGTCCTCTATTTTGAGAGGTTAAAATCCTTTACCACGATGCTTCGCCGCGCCAGATGACGCATATTTGATTGAATGTAAGATGTGTTCAATCGGGTATATGAAATCCGATATCGTTGTCTTTACTTCTTTATATATGTATTGTATCATTTGCGCATGGGCTTAGTAAGTACGATTAAAGGTCCTCTATTTTGAGAGGTTAAAATCCTTTACCACGATGCTTTGCCGCGCCGGATAGTGTATATTCGATTGGATGCGAGATGATTTCAATTGGATACGTGAGGTCCCACATTGTGGATTTATTTGTCTATGAATGTGTTGCATGCATCAGGTCTGGTTCCGTTCGAAAGCGTTCTCGAACGCCACAAGAACGTGAACCTTCTGTTTACCGTTCGAATGCGTTCTCGAACGCTACGCGAACGCGCACGCATTTTCTTAGTTTCATCATACATTAGGTCTGGTTCTGTTCGAACGCGTTCTCGAACGCTATACGAATGCGAACCTTCTGTTTACCGTTCGAATGCGTTCTCAAACGCTACGCGAACGCGCATGCATTTTCTTAGTGTTTCGTGCATCAGGTCTGGTTCCGTTCGAACGCATTCTCGAACGCTATACGAATGCGAACCTTCAGTTTACCGTTCGAACGCGTTCTCGAATGCTACGCGAACGTGCACCCACTGAACTGATTCCTTTTCATCAGATTTCGTGCATAATTGTCCCTAGTAGCTATCCATTCGTATGATGAACCTGATTGCTTCTCTGTATTACGCAAGATTGTGTAGGTGTCGTTCATCTGTATTCCCCACATGTATGAGTACAATATGTTTATTAACTTGTATGCTTGCCGTGTGTCAATTTATCTTTATGTATGAAAATTGAGACATAGATTACATACAAATAGGCTGTATGCAAATTCGGATATGTGTTACATGTAAATTTAGATGAACTTATTGATGTATGCATGCGAACTTATGGGTGAATCATCATTGGAAATATGTTTCTTAGGCTTGGTTAAATTATTGCACAAATCATTTTATTACAAGTGGCATAAATAAGGGACCATTCCGAACCCAACGGTTTGAGGTCTTCCCTTACGAGGGGTGAGTGCGGCCTTAAATCTTTGTCCCGGTTCACACCGGGTGGCGACTCCATTATTCTCCGGTTTAGTCCCCCTGCGGGCTACTCCGTACTCCCAACCGGGCCGCGAGCCCGGGACAGCATGCGTCGCCCAGTTTCTGTGTCCCACAGTCTGGCGACTCCACTGGGGAAAGAGAATCGGCCCCGAAATAATGTCTTGTAATATTATGATTCGTGCTTTAATTAACCGTGTCTACTGTGTGTTAAAATGAGTTTAATCAAAGGCATTTTTAAGGCTGGGTAATGGTTTGGTGTCTTCCTTCATTCACTACCTTTCTATAAGGAAAAGCTGTGATGGCACCTAGACAATCATTTACTAGTAGCCTATTGTGATGGACTAATTTGGAGGACTCATTGTTTATTCCTGTCACCAAGCGATAAGAGCCTAAGAGGCTAGGGTACTTAAGTGAGCCTCGATCCACCCTCCCTCTGGGGAATCTACAACGGGAAGTCCATTTGACAGTAGAGGGGGGATACCTAGTTATGGGCCATCCTTCGCCGGTGAGAGCCTTTGTCTACACTCTTGCAAACCCACGCGTAGAACTGGGTTGTATGGCCTATAGCAACTATTTCCTTGTGCTTGTGGACCATCCTCATTTGGATGCAGTTGGACTTTTTGTCAGAAATACGAACTTGTTGGGCCATTTAAACTGGGACGAGTTCGTATCCTATGACGATTGGGCCCAAAGCTTCTAAAATATTGATGGGCCATCTCGTAGAATTTATTATTTTAATGCTTGAATTATCTCTATGTGCTTGTGCTTGTGTACCATCACCATTTGGAAGTAGTTGGGCTTCTTGTCAGAAATGCGAACTTGTTGGGCCATTTAAACTGGGACGAGTTCGTATCCTATGACAATTAGGCCCAAAGCTTCTGAAATGTTGGTGGGCCACTCTGTAGAACTTATTGCTTTATGCTTGAATTATCTTGTTATGTTTGTGTTTTGGACCATCGTTATTTGGATCCAGTTGGACTTTTTTTCAAGAGATGTGAACTTGTTGGGCCATTTAAACTGGGACGAGTTCGTGTCCTTTGACAGTTGGGCCAAAGGCTTCTAAAATGCCGATTGGCCATTTTATGTATAGGCCTTTTATCATTTGAAGTTATTTGGTTATGTTATCATGAAGTGTAAACTTGTTGGGCCATTTCAACTAGGACAAGCTTATTTATTCCATACATCGCATACATGACATGCACTCATGCATACACGCATCATGCTAACCCCTTGTGTTCTAAAAAGCCATCATAGATACCTGTTGGGTTGGGGGAAGACTTGTCAGAAGACCATCAGCCAATATGAGTGAGTCAGCCAACGAGGGATCCCGCCTGGATCTATTGGAGACCAAAGTAACATGAATTATTGAGATATTGCAAGTTCTGACTAATGTTGTGGCCAGTTTGACCGTACTCTGTATAGCCGATAACAGAGAGATGAACAATCAGAATGGAAAGATCATCGGGGAACCTTCGGAGACCAAGCCCACTTCCCCTGAGGTTGCCCCTGTTAGAAACAGACGATTCTCCAAACTTGGTAGACCTTTATTAGAGGTGTTTAAAGAGCTGGAAAAGCAAGGACTCATGATTCCCTTAGAGCCCAGACCACTTCCAAACCCTGTACCACGCTACCTTAAGCTAAACCTTTACTGTCACTACCACCAGCAAAGAGGCCATGAAACTAATAACTGCATCCGCCTTAGGCATGAAATCCAAAACCTCATTGATACCCATAAAATACCCAACCCGGAAAAAGAACAAGCCAACATACACGAAAAACCTCCACCTACCCACATTATTGACTCCGGCCTACCCGACAGCCGTGTCCTTCAAACCCACAACTACCAAACTTCTCGCATGGGGATACGGGGCAACAGTGGTAAAAGTCAAATAAAGCAGAGGGAGGATCTTTGGGAAAACTTCTCAGATAGTGATGAGACGGAGGTTACAAAAGAGATAAGTGAATGGGAAAAGGAACTACTATACCTGGAGAAACTGATGGTCGAAGGAAATAAGAAAGCAAGGGAAAATAAAGTTGCAATTTATGGAGATGTCTGTCTCCCAGATCTTATTCAGTTGTGATCCAGCATTTATTAATAGAGACATTGATTTTGTCTATTTGTTCGAACCTTTTCTTAATGATTATAAAGATGTTCATTTCGTTAACTTGCCTGAATCTCTGCAACATGAGTATATTTGACAAAAGTATTCAACTTTGGTACTATGATACTCAGCGATATTTCGAACCCGATGAATTTTTTGAAGAAGCAAGCAGAACAGACAAGATAGCCGTTCAGTAATGGGAAATTGGGCAGTGAGGCTGTCAGACTTGGAAGGGAATGAGTTCACCAAGCCGATCAATGTTGACAGATTGAAGCAATATTTTTCCTGAGACTGAGCAGTCACCAAGAGAATTGGCAGGAGACCTAACCCGATGGGATAGGAAACACATGCATGCATGCATGCATACACGTAACCCATTTTGCATTCCTTTTGTGTTGTTTTGTTTTGTGTTCACAGGTTTTGAAGAAGAAAAGGGAAAGCGGCAAAGACAAGCCTTTCAGAAACAGCGAAAGCACAGTATCAGATTTGGGTAATAATCCTAGGGCTGAGGCCCATATTGGTGTCAGATACGGGTAGTAATCCGAGGGTTGAGGCCCACATTGGTGCTAGGTTGGGGAGGAGTCCCAGGGCTAAGGCCCATATGAGTTTGAGTTTCGGGAATGGATCTCAAGGGGCGAAGCCCACATTATCAGAAGATGACGGAAGAATTCTGTGGAACGAGTGAAAAAAATAAATAAATAAATAAAATGAGAGAGAGAAATATTTGATAGTTAGACATATGTCCGGTGATGACATTGTTTGCTGTAGGGAGAAGCTTTAGAAAGGATAAGTGCGATACGTGCTCTCATCTGGTACTCTGAATGGATTGATCTCAGCTGGACTCGCGAGCACTTGATTACGGGATCTCAACATTGGAAACCTGAGTGGTTGGCAAGATGACTAGTCGAAGGGATGATGGATTGGTGAATGACCGTTTGCCTGGATGTCCACTCTGGTTTACTTATGCTACGATATATGATATGGTTGGGAACAAAGAAAGTCTCTGAAGAGAAAAGAAAAATAGACCGCCTATAACCGATAAGCGTGAAACTACCCATGGACGAGTATTAGGACCACCATAAGGAGAAATTCTACCTTAAAGGGTAGGTGTGTCAAAAAAAAAGAATGAAAAGAAAGAGACAAGAAAAGAGAAAAATACCCTATCATGTTGAGTATGACGAAGTAATCACAGAGTGTGATCAAGACATCCAGTTTGGTTAGACCCACCGATCAACGAAATCATCGAGTTAGTTCACTTAAGGAATAAACTGCGAAAGAGCACTGGCACAAACACACTAGGAGTCTAGTTCAGATCACCTATTCAGAGGATCGGAGTTGAGTGTATCAAGTACTTTGAAAGTTCTCAGGTTTCGATGCGAAAGCATTCGTTGAGGATGAAAATATGTCTAGCTATCAGGATTATCTCATGAGAGGCAATTTAATCTGTTGAAATGACACATTAGCATCAGCATCAGTCTTGTCGGGTATGACACTCTTGGAGCGAAGCCCACATTATCATTATTAGTCTGGTCGAGTATGGCACTCTAGGGGCGAGGACCATTTCAGTATCAGTTTGGGGCGAGGCCCACATCAGTATCAGCTTGGGGGCGAGGCCCATATAAGTATCAGTATGGGGCTAGGCCCATATCAGTATCAGTTTTGGGGGCGAGGCCCAAATCAGTAACAGTTCGGGGGCGAGGCCCATATCGTTATCAGTATCAGTCTTACCGGGTATGGCATTCTGGGGGCGGGGCCTACATCCTTATCAGAATCAGTCCTGCTTGGTATGGCACTCTGGGGGCGAGGCCCGCATCATATCAGTATCACTCTACGGGCGAGACCCACATCAGTATCAGTAGGCGGGCGAGGCCCACATCTGTATCAGTCTGCGGGTGAGGCCCATATCAGTACCGGTTTGGGGCGAGGCCCACATCTACATCAGTAGCAGTTTTTGGGGATGAGTCCCAGGGTCGAGGCCCACATCAGCATCAGTTTCAGGGATGAGTCAAGGGCTAAGGCCTACGTCATCATCAGTATCAGTTGCGGGGATGAGTCCCAAGGCCGAGGCCTACGTCATCATAAGTATCAGTTGTAGGGATAAGTCTCAGGGTCGAGGCCCACAACAGTATCGGTTTCAGGGATGAGTTCAGGGCCGAGGCCTATGTCATCATCAGTATCAGTTTTGGGGATGAGTCCCAGGGTCGAGGCCTGCAACAACATCAACATCAGGTTTGGGGATGAGTCTTAGGGTCGAGACCCACATCAGCATCAACACCAGTTTAGGGATGAGTCCCAAGGTCGAGGCCCACAGCAACATCAATATCAGTTTAAGGGATGAGTCCCAGGGTCGAGACCCACATCAGCATCAATAGCAGTTTGGAAGATGCGTCCCAGGGTTGTAACCCACTTCATCAGTATCAGCAGTTTTGTGGATGCGTCCCAGGGTTGTTCCCACTTCTTCAGCATCAACAGTTTTGGGGATGCGTCCCAGGGTCGAGGCCTATATTATATCAGTAGTTTTGGGGATGCGTCCCAGGGTTGTAACCCATTTCATCAGTATCAACAGTTTTGGGGATGTGTCCCAAGGTTGTACCCACTTTTTCAGCATCAATAGTTTTGGGATGCGTCCCAGGTTCGAAGCCCACATTATATTAGTAGTTTTAGGGATGCGTCCCAAGGTTGTAACCCACTTCATCAGTATCAGCAGTTTTGGGGATGCGTCACAAGGTTGAGGCCTATATTATATCAGTAGTTTTGGGGATGCGTCATAGGGTTGTAACCCACTTCATCAGTATCAGCAGTTTTGGGGATGCGTCCCAAGGTTGAGGCCCATATTTTATCAGCATTTTAGGGATGCGTCCAAGGGTTGTAAACCCATATCATCAGTAGTTTTTGGGATGCGTCCCAGGGTCGAGGCCCATTTTGGCAACGTTATCGGGATGCATCCCAGGGCCGTGAGCCCCCATTGTCGGTAGCAGTTATCGGGATTCGTCCCAAGGCCGTTGGCCCCCTGCACCTTTAGTTTTGGGGATGCATCTCAGGGTCGAGGCCCATTTTCGCAATGTTATCGGGATACGTCCCAGGTCCGTGAGCCCCCGTTGTCGGTAGCAGTTATCGGGATTCGTCCCAAGGCCGTTGGCCCCCTGCACCTTTAGTTTTGGGGATGCATCTCAGGGTCGAGGCCCATTTTGGCAACGTTATCAGGATGCGTCCCAGGGCCGTGAGCCCCTGTTGTCGGTTGCAGTTATCGGGATGCGACCTAGGGCCGTTGGCCCCCTGCACGTTTAGTTTTGGGATGCGTCCTAGGGTCGAGGCCCCCGTTGTCGGTTGCAGTTATTGGGATGCATCCAAGGATCGAGGTCTACTGCAGTTCCAGCTTGGGGATGCGTCCCAGGGTCGAGGCCCACACATCAGTTGCAGTTATTAGGATGCGTCCCAAGATCGAGGTCCACTGCATCATCAGCTCAGCGGAGCAGCAGGCAAGTCAGATAGCAGCTGGCGAGCCAGGTAAGTAAAAATGCATTGCATAACTTTGATAGGATTGTCACTGTTACACATTACACAAGTCCCATCAAAGTGGGGGCGACTGTAGGCAATGCATTTTTGCATATAAGTCTCTATGATGAGTCTCATTTGGAGGCACTACCTTTTAAGTCACGGGAAACGGACGTCGGCAGGGGAAATTCAGAATAGACATGTCATTAGATTCATTTCACAAGTTCACTGTTTTTGTTCATGCTGTGTTTGTTACATTGTTCGAACATCAGGCAGATTGCAGACATTCGTGTAGGGTTTGAAGAGGCGTTTGAACGATGTCGGTATTTCTGGTTTTGCTGCTAGCCTCACACCCAAGCCCAATTAGCCCACCAAAGCCCATAAAACACACCCCAATTAATAAAACACAAATTTAACACATGGGGAATTAAATAAAATCTAAAAATCACATACCAAATTAAAATAAATATCAAATAAAATCATGCCTAATTAAAATCAATCAACAAATATTATTTACCAAACTAAACAAATTATATGCCTAAACAAAATAAATCACATCCCAAACAAGCCAAACTTTGTCCCCCAATCAATCTTAGGCTTTCCTTGCATGACACCAAATCATATCCTCCATTAAATACACAAATCCCTTCCTTGTAAAGAAAGATTTAACCCTAGCCCTTTGCCTATAAAAGGAACCCAATTCCAACCCTTGAAGGGGGCTAGCTCATTCACAAAAAAGAAAACCCCTAGTTGATTCATACAAGAAACACCCAAGCTCATTGACACAATTCTCCCTCACTCTCAATAACAGAAAATTACAAACCAAAGAACCCCATTGCCTTGCCCAAAACACATCACGAATAGCCCCCTTTACCTCATCGAAATAGCCCCTCTACCTCACCAAAATAGTCCCCAAACCACACCATAATAGCAGCCCAAATAACTCCCAAAACAGTCCCCAAATACACCAAGAACAGTAGCCAAATACAACAGACGCAGTGACCGAGATACAGCAGAAGTACAGCAGCAAAATAGCAGCGAATCGGAGTCAAAACAGTTGCTTGAGCAGTGGAACAGTGAGGAAAGGCCTGAACCTGTGAACCGGAAGAGTTGCGGAGCATCCCCCCTTCTGACGATCGTGTATCGTACATCCGAGAGGTGATTTAAAAGGTTAGACCTGAGGGCACTTTTTCTATTTATTGTCATTCATTTTTTTTATTGTTTTATTCGCATGAGAGTCATTTTTGAATGCATGTTGTGGCCTTGAATAAAATGGAAAATGTGTCGCCTCTTGTGGTATATAGTATGGAAACCCGGACATAAATTTCATAGCCGATTCTGAATGGACGGTAGTATGATATGTACTCGGGATACAACTCCACGTAACACTTTAGTAAACGGCGGATATTTCGTTTTATGTTGTTTTGATTTTTTTATTATTCGCTACTTGATTTCCGCATGTAATTTGTTTATGTAATGATGTGATCGAGCGCATGGGCTTAGTAAGTTGGATTAAAGGTCTCCTATTTTGAGGGGTTAAAATCCTTTACCACGATGCTTTGCCACACCGATTGATGTATATTCGGTTGAATGTAAGATGTGTTCAATCGGGTATACGAAGTCCGATATTGTTATCTTTATTTTTATATGCATTATGATGAGATAAAGCGCATGGGCTTAGTAAGTGCGATTAAAGGTCCTCTATTTTGAGAGGTTAAAATCCTTTACCACGATGCTTCACCGCGTCGGATGACGCATATTTGATTGAATGTAAGATGTGTTCAATCGGGTATACGAAATCCGAAATCATCGAGTTAGTTCACTTAAGGAATAAACTGCGAAAGAGCACTGGCACACACACACTAGGAGTCTAGTTCAGATCACATATTCAGAGGATCGGAGTTGAGTGTATCAAGTACTTTAAAAGTTCTCAGGTTTCGATGCGAAAGCATTCGTTGAGGACGAAAATATGTCTAGCTATCAGGATTATCTCATGAGAGGCAATTTAATATGTTGAAATGACACATTAGCATCAGCATCAGTCTTGTCGGGTATGGCACTCTTGGAGCGAAGCCCACATTATCATTATTAGTCTGGTCGAGTATGGCACTCTGGGGGCGAGGCCCATTTCAGTATCAGTTTGGGGCGAGGCCCACATCAGTATCAGCTTGGGGGCGAGGCCCATATCAGTATCAGTATGGGGCTAGGCCCATATCAGTATCAGTTTTGGGGGCGAGGCCCAAATCAGTAACAGTTCGGGGGCGAGGCCCATATCGTTATCAGTATCAGTTTTACCGGGTATGGCACTCTGGGGGCGGGGCCCACATCCTTATCAGAATCAGTCCTGCTTGGTATGGCACTCTAGGGGCGAGGCCCGCATCATATCAGTATCACTCTAGGGGCGAGACCCACATCAGTATCAGTAGGCGGGCGAGGCCCACATCAGTATCAGTCTGCGGGCGAGGCCCACATCTGTATCATTCTGCGGGCGAGGCCCATATCAGTACCGGTTTGGGGCGAGGCCCACATCTACATCAGTAGCAGTTTTTGGGGATGATTCCCAGGGTCGAGGCCCACATCAGCATCAGTTTCAGGGATGAGTCCCAAGGCTGAGGCCTACGTCATCATCAGCATCAGTTGCGGGGATGAGTCCCAGGGCCGAGGCCTACGTCATCATTAGTATCAGTTGTAGGGATGAGTCTCAGGGTCGAGGCCCACAACAGTATTGGTTTCAGGGATGAGTCTCAGGGCCGAGGCCTACGTCATCATCAGTATCAGTTTTGGGGATGAGTCCCAGGGTCGAGGCCCGCAACAACATCAGCATCAGTTTTGGGGATGAGTTTTAGGGTCGAGACCCATATCAGCATCAACATCAGTTTAGGGATGAGTCCCAAGGTTGAGGCCCACAGCAGCATCAATATCTGTTTTAGGGATGAGTCACAGGGTCGAGACCCGCATCAGCATCAATAGCAGTATGTAGATGCGTCCCAGGGTTGTAACCCACTTCATCAGTATCAGCAGTTTTGGGGATGCGTCCCAGGATTGTACCCACTTCTTCAGCATCAACAGTTTTGGGGATGCGTCCCAAGGTCGAGGCCCATATTATATCAGTAGTTTTTGGGATGAGTCCCAGGGTTGTAACCCACTTCATCAGTATCAGCAGTTTTTGGGATGCGTCCCAAGGTTGTACCCACTTTTTCAGCATCAATAATTTTGGGGATGCGTCCCAAGGTCGAGGCCCACATTATATCAGTAGTTTTAGGGATGCGTCCCAAGGTTGTAACCCACGTCATCAGTATCAGCAGTTTTGGGGATGCGTCACAAGGTTGAGGCCAATATTATATCAGTAGTTTTGGGGATGCGTCCCAGGGTTGTAACCCACTTCATCAGTATCAGCAATTTTGGGGATGCGTCCCGAGGTTGTACCCACTCCATCAGTATCAGCAGTTTTGGGGATGCGTCCCAAGGTTGAGGCCCATATTTTATCAGCATTTTGGGGATGCGTACAAGGGTTGTAAACCCATATCATCAGCAGTTTTTGGGATGCGTCCCAGGGTCGAGTCCCATTTTGGCAACGTTATCGGGATGCGTCCCAGGGCCGTGAGCCCCCATTGTCGGTAGCAGTTATCAGGATTCGTCCCAAGGCCGTTGGCCCCCTGCACCTTTAGTTTTGGGGATGCATCTTAGGGTCGAGGCCCATTTTGGCAACGTTATCGGGATGCGTCCTAGGGCCGTGAGCCCCTGTTGTCGGTTGCAGTTATCGGGATGCATCCCAGGGCCGTTGGCCCCCTGCACCTTTAGTTTTGGGATGCGTCCCAGGGTCGAGGCCCCCGTTGTCGGTTGCAGTTATTGGGATGCATCCCAAGATCGAGGTCCACTGCAGTTCCAGTTTGGGGATGCGTCCCAGGGTCGAGGCCCAAACATCAGTTGCAGTTATTGGGATACGTCCCAGGATCGAGGTCCACTGCATCATCAGCTCAGCTGAGCAGCAGGCAAGTCAGGTAGCAGCTGGCGAGCCAGGTAAGTAAAAATGCATTGCAAAACTTTGATAGGATTGTCACTGTTACACATTACACAAGTCCCATCAAAGTGGGGGCGACTGTAGGCACTGCATTTTTGCATATAAGTCTCTATGATGAGTCTCATTTGGAGGCACTACCTTTTAAGTCACAGAAGTCACGGGAAACGGACGTCGGAAGGGGAAATTCAGAATACACATGTCATTAGATTCATTTCACAAGTTCACTGTTTTCGTTCGTGCTGCGTTCGTTACTTTGTTCGAACATCAGGCAGATTGCAGACATTCGTGTAGGGTTCGAAGAGGCGTTTGAACGGTGTCGGTATTTCTGGTTTTGCTGCTAGCCTCACACCCAAGCCCAATTAGCCCACCAAAGCCCATAAAACACACCCCAATTAATAAAACACATATTTAACACATGGGGAATTAAATAAAATCTAAAAATCACATACCAAATTAAAATAAATATCAAATAAAATCATGCCTAATTAAAATCAATCAAAAATATTATATACCAAACTAAACAAATTATATGCCTAAACAAAATAAATCACATCCCAAACAAGCCAAATTTTGTCCCCCAATCAATCTTAGGCTTTCCTTGCATGACACCAAATCATATCCTCCATTAAATACACAAATCTCTTCCTTGTCAAGCAAGATTTAACCCTAGCCCTTTGCCTATAAAAGGAACCCAATTCCAACCCTTGAAGGGGGCTAGCTCATTCACAAAAAAAAAAAGAAAACCCCTAGTTGATTCATACAAGAAACACCCAAGCTCATTGACACAATTCTCCCTCACTCTCAATAACCGAAAATTACAAACCAAAGAACCCCTATTGTCTTTCCCAAAACACATCCCGAATAGCCCCCTTTACCTCATCGAAACAGCCACTTTACCTCACCAAAATAGTCCCCAAACCACACCATGACAGCAGCCCAAATCACACCCAAAACAGTCCCCAAATACACCAAGAACAGTAGCTAAATACAATAGACGCAGTGACCAAGATATAGCAGAAGTACAGCAGCAAAACAGCAGCGAATCAGAGTCAAAACAGTTGCTTGAGCAGTGGAATAGTGAGGAAAGACGTGAACCTGTGAACCGGAAGAGTTGTGAAGCATCCCCCCTTCCGACGATCGTGTACCATACATCCGAGAGGTGATTTAAAAGGTTAGACCTGATGGCACTTTTTCTATTTATTGTCATTCATTTTTTTATTGTTTTATTCGCATGAGAGTCGTTTGTGAATGCATGTTGTGGCCTTGAATAAAATGGAAAATGTGTTGCCTCTTGTAGTATGATTTGTACTCGAGATACAACTCCACGTACCACTTGAGTAAACGGTGCATATTTCATTTTATGTTGTTTTGATTTGTTTATTATTCGCTACTTGATTTCCGCATGTTATTTGTTTATGTAATGAAGTGATCGAGCGCATGGGCTTAGTAAGTTAGATTAAAGGTCTCCTATTTTGAGGGGTTAAAATCCTTTACCACGATGTTTTGCCGTGCCGATTGATGTATATTTGGTTGAATGTAAGATGTGTTCAATCGGGTATACGAAGTCTGATATTGTTATCTTTATTTTTATATGCATTATGATGAGATAAAGCGCGTGGGCTTAGTAAGTGCGATTAAAGGTCCTCTATTTTGAGAGGTTAAAATCCTTTACCACGATGTTTCGCCGCGCCGGATGACGCATTTTTGATTGAATGTAAGATGTGTTCAATCGGGTATACGAAATCCGATATCTTTGTCTTTACTTATTTATATATGTATTCTATCGTTTGCGCATAGGATTAGTAAGTGCGATTAAAGGTCCTCTATTTTGAGAGGTTAAAATCCTTTACCATGATGCTTTGTCGCGCCAGATAGTGTATATTCGATTGGATGTGAGATGAGTTCAATCGGATATGTGAGGTCTCATATTGTCGATTTGTTTGTCTATGAATGTGTTGCATGCATTAGGTCTGGTTCCGTTCAAACACGTTCTCGAACGCCACACGAACGTGAACCTTCTGTTTACCGTTCGAACACGTTCTCAAACGCTACGTGAACGCGCACGCATTTTCTTAGTTTCATCATGCATCAGGTCTGGTTCCGTTCGAACGCGTTCTCGAACGCTATACGAACGCGAACCTTCTGTTTACCATTGGAACGCGTTCTCAAACGCTACGCGAATGCGCACGCATTTTCTTAGTGTTTCATGCATCAGGTCTGGTTCCGTTTGAACGCGTTCTCGAACGTTATATGAACACGAACCTTCTGTTTACCGTTCGAATGCGTTCTCAAACGCTACACGAATGCGCACCCACTGAACTGAGTCCTTTTCATCAGATTTCGTGCATAATTGTCCCTAGTAGCTATCCCTTCGTATGATGAACCTGATTGCTTCTCTGTATTACGCAAGATTGTGTAGGTGTCGTTCATCTGTATTCCCCACATGTATGAGTACAATGTGTTTATTAACTTGTATGCTTGCCGTTTGTCAATTTATCTTTATGTATGCAAATTGAGACATAGATTACATGCAAATAGGCTGTATGCAAATTCGGATATGTGTTACATGTAAATTTAGATGAACTTGTTGATGTATGCATGCGAACATAGGGGTAAGTCATCCTTGGAAATATGTTGCTTAGGCTTGGTTAGATTATTGCAGAAATCATTTTATTACAAGTGGCATAAGTAAGGGACCATTCCGAACCCAACGGTTTGAGGTCTTCCCTTGCGAGGGGTGTGTGCGGCCTTAAATCTTTGTCCCGGTTCACACCGGGTGGCGACTCTATTATTCTCCGGTTTAGTCCCCCGCGGGCTACTCTGTACTCCCAACCGGGCCGCGAGCCCGGGACAGCATGCGTCGCCCAGTTTTTGTGTCCCACACCATTCTTAAAGACGAATTTCAAAAATGGTAGATTATCTTCATTAAGGAAGACAAGTTACAATATATAGTACGAGGAAAGTTACTAAAATGCCCTTAAAACTTTAAAGAAACTTACCAAAGTCACAAAAGTGGTTGGAAAACTTACCAAAGTCAACAAAAGTGGTTGGCAAGCTTACCAAATTCAACAAAAGTGGTTGGAATCAATACAAATGTTAAAAGCAAAAAGTTAACAAAGGCAAAAAAATTCAACAAAGGTGGTAACTTTCCTAAAATGACCAAATTATTCCTTTTTTTACAAAATCCTCCAAATTTCATTGGCCTTTATATATATAGGCCGAATGATGTGTTTTGAAGCCCATTAAGTCTTTTCTTGGCCGAATATTTGATGTTGGACTTGATTAGGCTTGCTTCGTCAAAACTGTTTTTTTGTTGGGCTTGCGTCATTCTCATCCATATCAATATGGTTCATTGGATTTGAAAGTTATCTTGGACTTGAAGATTGAATGCAAATTAGCCCATAATAAGCCCAATTGATTTCTATCGTTGAGGACTCTGTGGAGGGTACCCTGGATCATATCATAGATAATTATGGTTTAAATTAACAAGCACCATAATTCTAAAAAGATGTAAAATAAAGTACATGTCAATGCAATTAAGAGAATCACACAAGAAATTTTGTTGACGGAGTGGAAAACTCGTGTAAGTAAAAAAACACTCCGGGTATAAGCTACCACCTCAATCCACTATAATAAAGAAAACTTACAGCGGTGGTATATGACCTATGGTGACAATTTCATCTACTCGAGTACCTCTAGACTGTAATAACTCGAAAAACTCCCAGAGCCTGTACCAAGCGGCCTTCTTCAGAATCTCTGAAGTTTCTGAGTGGATCAATCATGCGAACTCGCAACATCCGAACTTTGACTATCAATCTTCCTCATTTGGAACTCTGCAGGCTTAGGAAATTTTGTTAAAGTTGTGTTTTTATGTGGATGGTTACCAAATAACAATCTTACCAAAGCAAAGAAGACAATGAAATCAATAAAGTCTTCTAACTTGATTATCAAGAAGGAAGAAACAAAGTATATAGTGGCCCTCAAAATAGTGTTTCCTCACCTGGATAAAGTGGCTATGAGTTTTTTTAAATAGGTAGTTTAAAGGTAGAGTTTTCCTTGTATAAAAATGACTTAAAACACGTCTAAAATAACCCACTTACGTACGGGTATTCAAACGTCATTCAAACGTTCCCTCGAAACGCAAAGTTTCTTCCTCTGGGCGTTAGAACGCTCAGATAAATTCAACGCGAACGCATGTCTCGGACTGGTTTTGAGGTGTAATTTAAAATTTTGTAACTTTCTCGTCCCTTTGCTAAATCATGCATTCTTTATTTGTATTTGATCGTCTTCGAGTCTACTTTCCAATGAAATTGACATCATATCAATCAGATCTCTAAATCTCCTGGAATGTCCAAAAGAGTGAACGTCATTCTGATATCTTTATATGATGTTGTACAAGGGTGGTAGAAAAGCCCGAGCCCGGGTCGGGCCTTAAAATGAAAGCCCTGGCCTGGCTTTTCAATTTTGGCCCGGGCCAAAATAAAAAAAAATATATATATATTTTTTATATATTTGTAGCATTTTTATTTATTTTTAGCATTTAAATTGTTATTTATCATCAATGAAACTTGTGATTTATTTGTAAATTATCTTTATATAGTGTAAATGTATTTTATATTTGTATTTTTTAAATTTTTTAAATTTTTTTTTTTAAATTCGGGCAAAAAAAAAAAGCTCGGGCCTGGGCTTTTTTTGTTGGCCGGGCTCGGGCCGGGCTTGTCAAAGTCCGGGCCCGGCTCAGCCCATTTTCACCCAATGTTGTACAAATATTTGTCCAATTGCTTCCCGATTTTCAAGACTTAATATAACTCAAATAAACTTATTTTGTTTCGGAAATTACCAACACACTTGAAACTAATAAATACTATCCCTGGCAATCCATGAAGAAAAAATCCACCACCTCTTGGTCACCTGTATGCATGTATATTCCAAATATATCATATTATGTCATCTGTGTGTGTGAGTGATTTTCCCTATTTGTCATTATTGGTGCATCATTTCTCAATTTGTTCTAATTATACATCTCTATGATACATTGGCCCATTTTTTTTTTTAATTGTTCACCCAAGACCCACTTGCTTAAAGAGTGTAAGAAATAACTGCTGGTACCACGCGATATGGGGCTTGTCGTTTCATAATAACTAAAGTTTGATTATAGCTGTACACTCATCTCAATGCATTTGCACATGGAACCAAAATATTGTGTGAACTAATTTTTGAAATCTCAGCATATGTAATTAAAATTCGTGGTACAAATTCTAAAGGAGATGATACAAACAAGCCTCAAATAACCACAGCCGGATTATTTTGCAGTTATATTTCCAACAATAACAGTTCCGGTTGCATAAGCTTTTACCAAATTATCCTTGAACTGAAGTTGCAAGCTTCATTAAGATCATCTCAGAACAATTTATCAAGTGTACAAGGAAGAACCAATTTGGGATAAAGTCCAGAATTAAAATTTAATAAATACAATTTTCCCCATCAATTATAAGGTAATAAATCATCTTATAAAAGCTAAATGTTCTGATGAGGGGATGATAAATTTAGCTATGTTGATGGTGTTTTCAGGCATTAAGATATTTAAAGCAGCACGACGAGGACAGAAGGGTAATTCCCACCATTTGGAGAAATCGTTAAGGCCGACCCGACCACCTTAAGGGTCCAAGCACCTTACGGTTTCAAACCGACCACAACAGAAATAGACCGAGCACTTTATGACCGGCAACCGATCACTTGGGTTCAGATAGCCGGGCACTATCAGGTCGACAGCAGCATTCTCAGCATAAAGGACTATCATGACCGACCACATGAAAACCGACCAGATGGCGAGATATGCTCAAGATGATGACACCCTATTCCTGTGGATAAGATGAAACGAATTATCCTACTTTCACAAGGAAATGAAGTCAGAATCCAAAAAGGAATAAGAAAAAGGGAAGGCAACGTTGGATTAGAAGTCCTTACAGGAGGAGAAGACTGAATTCAACTAGGTATTCTTATACAAATAGGAGTCTGATTTCTGTACTATTATAAATAGGAGAGCAGAGTATGTGTAAGGAAGATCAGAATCATCAAGCTCCGACTTGTAAAACACAAAAAAGATCTGAGAAGCGTGTTTAAGTAATAAAAGTGTCATCCTGTTTTTTGTCCGTGGACGTAGGTCGGATCCAAATCCACCGAACCACGTTAAATCTCCTGTGATTGGTGTGTTTGTTTATCTGTCTTTTGCTAATTTGCCTTTGGTCCCCCATAACCAAACAAATTCACTATTGAAGGAGGATTAGTCTCGGGAGTGATATCCCCATTGCCCCTGAGACCAAAATCAGCCGTCAACAGTTGGCGCCGTCTGTGGGGAACCAGCAAAAAGCAGCTCGCGTGGTAGGACAATGGCAGAAGATGGAAATCATCAATCTTCAGGGAATCCGGCAACAGACTGGATGAAAAAAATGGAAGAAAGCATGAGGTCCATGATAGATCGGCTAGAGAGAGAATGGAAGGAGCGAACAACGAGGAGACCAGAAGTCGGAACGAGTCGAAGAAAAGGTGAGAGAGCAAAAGGAAAAAGGGTGGTAGATACAAGTGAGGATGATGAACCCAGGAGGAAGGGCCCCTACGGAATAAAATCCGTGATTGTAGAAAAAGATTCACAAACAGAGGACACATGGGAAGAAGAGGGAAGAGGACAAAGAGGACAATCGCCCGATCCCTCTTATAATAGCCTCCACAACTCCAGAAGAGAAGAAAGGGAATATAGCGAGGATGCGCGAGAAGTTTCAAAACATAGGGAACACCGCACCCAAGGCAATGGACGCGTAGAAAGGCACAGGAAACAACGTGGTGGTACGACCAATGAGATAAAATCTTGGTTAAAAAAGGAGATGACCAAGTGGGGGGTAAGCCTCAAGACTAATGCTAGTGATGCGCGGGACGGCGAGGGGGAATCTCCCCTCACGGAAGAAATAAAGTCGGCCAAATTCCCAAAACGATTCAATATGCCGACCATGGCACCTTATAAAGGTCACTCTGATCCGAAATCCCACATCGAAAGCTTTATCCTGCTAATGGAAGTCCAGGGAGTAGTAGGAGATGCCATCTGCAAAGTGTTCCCCCTGACTTTGGGCGGACCCGCCATCCTGTGGTACAGAAGTCTGGCCCCGGGGAGCATCAGGAACTTCACACAGCTTAGGAAATCGTTCGTTCGGCACTTTAAAGGGGCCTGCGTCCCCAAAAAGACGATTGGAGAATTAAGGCTTATGAAGCAAGGGGATGACGAACCTCTAAAAATCTTCATTGAAAGATACCATAACATGGTGCTGGAAGTCGGGGGATACGAGTCCCTAGAAGCCCTAGAAAGCTTAAAGGGAGCCCTAAAGGTCGGGAGGTTATGGACTCACCTAAGAATCCAGGACACACCTGATTATGCCACCGCCCTAGAGGTAGCCAGGAAGTTCGTCTTGGTAGAAAGAAGAAGAAAGATCTCCCGAAAGGGGGCGGCCATTCGAGAAAGAACAGCAAGAACGGAGGCCCCCCGACGACCGGATAGGGAATTCAAAAGATTCAATCCAAACCCCAAAGAATTCAAGCCAATCCCTCAAAGAGATCGGGAAAGAGGGGCCGCGACTCAGGTGAACCCCATAGTCCGAGAAGAAACATATGTTCCCCTGAGAAAGCCACCAGGGCAGATCATCATGGAGATACAAGAAAAAGGCCTCTTGATAGAGCCCGACCTCAGGAGGTTCCCCCCGGATAAAAGGAACCAGAAGTCTTACTGCGTACATCATAACCTGAGGGGACACACAACGGACGAATGCAAAGATCTGCGGGAACAGATGGAGGACCTAGCCCGAAATGGGTATCTAAATAGGTACATCGACCATGAGGTCATGGCGGCCAGACAGAGGGCACGAAACCGACAGGTGAACATCATCGCAGGGGGAAGCACGCTGGCCGGGGACTCAAATCGGTCAAGAAAGAACTACAGCAGAGCTCGAGGGGCAGAGGTACTAGGAACAGAAAGACCCCCGGCACTACAAGGAGGACGGTCGGTGCCCATAATGTTCACCGACGAGGATGCACGAGGGGTGAGTTTCCCCCATGATGATGCACTGATAATCAAGGCTACAATCAGCGGCACAGAGGTGGATAGAATCCTGGTAGACCCCGGAAGCGCAGTGGACATAATATCCAAGGAAGCTTTAGAAAGCCTGGAGTAGAATATGTAAACCTAACTAATGACGGCACCCCCTATATGGTTTTGGAGGCTCGACGGTCATCCCGCTAGGAAGGATACAACTGGCAACAACCATCGGAACTCACCCCCGAACCCGGACAGTTATGGTAAACTTCACCGTGGTAGACTGCCTGAGCAGTTACCAAGTCATCATGGGCCGACCTTTTATGATGAAAACAAAGGCTGCAATGTCCTGTTACTACCTGAAACTGAAATTTCCTACCCGGGAGGGAAGAATCATATGCGGAAGTCAGAAGATAGCCCGCAGTTGTTTCGCCACCCTCTCACGAGAAACCCTCTGCGTCGAAGGAAGCACCAGGAAGAGGCAAAGGGGGGAAGACAAGGAAAATCCAAGGCAGGACCCGGGCCCTCGCCCGGATAAAATCGCCCGGCTAGAGGCAGCTGAAGAATTGGAAGAAGTCAACCTGTTCGGACCGAATAAAAGTATAAAGATAGGAGAGAACTTGGATGAAATCCTAAAAAAGGGCCTGCTGGAATGCCTACGGGAATACCCCGACATCTTCGCATGGGGACACGATGACATGCCCGGAATTGATCCAAAGTTTATCAGTCACCGCTTGGCAGTAAACCCGGCACACAAACCGGTTAAACAGAAAAGAAGAATCTTTAACCAAGAACGATGCAAAGCAGTGGCGTCCGAGGTGGAAAAACTGTTAAGAGCAGGCTTCATCCGAGAAGTCAAGTACCCAGAATGGGTTTCAAACGTGGTATTAGTAAAGAAAGCAAACGGAAATGGAGAATGTGCGTGGACTTCACCGACCTCAACAAGGCATGCCCAAAGGACAGCTTCCCACTGCCAAACGTAGATCAGCTGGTAGATACAACAGCCTGTAAAGGACTACTGAGCTTTATGGACGCCTTCTCAGGATACAACCAGGTCAAAATGCACCCTGCTGACGAGGAGAAAACGACTTTTGTCACCGATCAGGGGCTTTACTGCTACAAAGTAATGCCCTTCGGATTAAAAAACGCAGGTGCCACCTTTCAGAGGCTGGTCAACAAAATTTTCAAACCACTCATCGGCACATCAATGTTGGTGTATGTTGACGACATGATAACAATGTCTGAGGCACCCGGGTGCCACGTCACCGACCTGAAGAAAACCTTCGAGTTATTAAGGAAATACCATTTGAAGCTCAACCCAGAAAAGTGCGCCTTCGGGGTGGCCTCCGGAAAATTCTTAGGATACATGGTGAGCTCCAGGGGCATAGAAGCAAATCCACAAAAGATAAAAGCCGTACTGGATTTGAAATCACCCGGGACGGTGAAAGAAGCTCAAAGTCTAACCGGTAGGCTAGCCGCACTTAACCGATTCATCTCCGAGCAACAGACAAATGCCACCCTTTCTTCAAAGCCATCAAGAAAGCCCAAAAGAGGATCGACTGGACTCCAGAGTGCGAAGAGGCTTTTCAACAACTGAAACAATATCTAGCGCAGCCCCCGCTCCTAGCAAAACCTCTCCCCGGAGAGAAGTTATACTTATACTTGGCTGTTTCAAGACACGCAGTAAGTTCGGTGCTGGTGCAAGAGGCCAACCGAACCCAGAGACCAGTGTACTATGTCAGCAAAGCCCTACTGGATACAGAAACAAGGTATCCCGTACATGAGTTGGTTGCCCTATCTTTGATTGTTGCGGCTCGGAAACTGCGGCCTTACTTCCAAGCCCACCCCATCGGGGTTTACACCGATCACCCCCTGCGACAGATCTTACAAAAACCAGAGGTCTCGGGAAGATTGATGAAATGGTCGGTAGAGTTAAGCGAGTACGACATCTCCTACCTACCAAGGACAGCAATAAAAGGGCAAGCCTTGGCGGATTTTATTGCAGAATTCACCGAACCCCAGACCTTGACTGTAGAGGAAGACAAATGGGACATGTCGGTGGACGGATCTGTCAGCTGGCAGGGCGGTGGGGCCGGGATCGTGTTAAAAAATAACAAGGGGGAAGAAGTGTTGTTTGCCTTAAAGTTCGCCTTCGAAACCACAAACAATGAAGCAGAGTATGAGGCAATCCTGGCCGGATTGAGGCTATGCACGGTAATAGGAGTCCACGACGTCACAATAAGAAGTGACTCACAACTTGCTATTCAACAACTGAAGGGCGAGTTCCAGGCCAGGGAACCCAGTATGAGAGCCTACTTGACTAAGGCAAAAAGGTTGGTAGAAAAGATAAGGAACGTTCGCTTTGAACAAATCGGGCGAGAAGACAATGGCGAAGCAGATTCTCTTACCCGGCTCGCTTCTTCAATAAAGACGGAGAACCCCAGAACAGTCTCTCTAATCTGCCTTCGAGAAAAAAAGCATAGGAGAACTCGAAGTAGAAACCCTAGAGAAAGAAGATGAAACTTCATGGATGCAACCGATCAGAAAATATTTGGAAACAGGAGAAACACCCGAGGACAGAAAGGAAAGAAAAGCTAAAGCTAAAATTCAAAAGCACCAAGTTTTCCTTAATCGAAGAGTGCTCTACCGAAGAGGCCACACCGTACCCCTCCTGAGATGCTTGGCGAAAGAAGAAGCAGATTATGTGCTCAGGGAAATCCACGCAGGCATCTGTGGAAGTCACGCCGGAGGAAGATCAATCGCCTTCAAAGCCTTAAGACAAGGATTTTACTGGCCGACCATGCATCAGGACGGTGTGAGGATAGCTCAGAAATGCGAAGGCTGTCAAAAGAACGCCAACCTCCACCACCAGCCAGCAGAACAATTAACCACCCTGTCCAGCCCCTGGCCTTTCGCGCAGTGGGGGCTGGATATCATAGGACCAATGCCAAGAGGGCGAGGGCAGGCAAAGTACGCAATCGTGGCCATAGACTATTTCACCAAATGGGTAGAAGCCGAACCGCTATCCACCATCACGGAAAAGAAGGCCACAGAGTTTTTAAAAAGAAATATTATCTGCAGGTTCGGGATTCCCCGAGCAATCATCACTGACAACGGAAAGCAGTTCGACAGCAAGGGGTTCAGGAAGCTCTGTGAAGACCTCCAGATCGCCCTAAAATTCGCCTCACCAGCCCATCCCAAGTCAAACGGACAGGTTGAGGCAACAAACAAGACCATCAAGGCAAACCTCAAAGCTCGGCTCGGATCATGTAAGGGCCTATGGGTTGAGGAATTACCAGAGGTACTATGGGCACATCGGACAACCTACAAAGATTCCACAGGGGAAACACCATTTTCCCTGTCTTACGGATGTGAGGCCGTCATTCCAGCAGAAATCATCGGGGTAGCAACTCACAGGGTCCGCCACTTCGGGAATGAGCAGAACGAAGAACTTATCAAAAACCACCTCGACCTAATCGAGGAAAAAAGAGAGAGATCCGCCATGAAGGCAGCAGTCTACCAACAAAGAATGGCCCGCTTCTACAACAGAAGAGTTCGGGCACGCTCCTTCCTCCCAGGAGATTTAGTATTGAGAAAGGTCACCTTGAACACCCGGCGACCAGAGGAGGGCTCACTAGGTGCCAAATGGGAAGGGCCATACAAAATCATAGAGGTAGTAAGGCCAGGGGCTTACACCTTAGAACAGCTGGACGACACAAGACTGAGAAAACCGTGGAACGCCGAGATGTTGAGAAAATACTTTCAGTAAATTCCCCCTCCCATCTTTTCTTTTACAGCAACCCAACAAGGGGCAGAAGCTCAGATAAAAAGCCTCTCTCAAAATGACCCGCAGAGAGTTGTAAGAAGGGCAGTATGTCCCCGAAGTATAAATAAAACTTTCCTTTTTTCACCCGTTCTTCTAAAAACAAAAATTTGCAAAACCATATTCAAAACCCCGGGGACATACTCGACACAACAGTCCGAGATCACTTAAACTATTCGGCTCGGGGTCGGGTTACGTCCCACCGAGTCATGATCATTGGTCTGGGGACAGGACATTCCCCCAGAACCAAGTATCTCTATTGGCTCGGGGTCCTCAGGGACATACTCGATGCATATGATCTGTGAGAAGCATGGCACGGGGAGGGATGATACCCCCGTAGCGATTGCACACTCCAAAATTGCCGAACATAAGGAGGAACATGCCCTTAATGTGTCGAAGCACTCTTTTACCCGATGTAACGGATCCGTGGGAAAGCATAGCACGGGGGATGATGATGCCCCCGTGACGATTGCTGGCTCCAGTGATACCGGACCTAAGGAGGAATATACTCTTAGCATCCCGGACACTCTTTGATCCGTTCATCATTTGGATCCAAGAGAGGCGCAGCACGGGGAGGCGTTGTGCCCCTGTGGCGTGTGCCTGCTCCAGCGCGGTAAGGAGGAGCCCTCGCAGAAATATACAGGCTCCATAGCGACCCAACGTATAGAGGATGTGCCCTTACCATTTTAAAACGCTCCACTGATCCAAATCCTGGTTCGCCGGGACGCTGAATTGAAAGATTCAGAATTGTGTTTTGGAGACCTCGGACAGGACGCTGTCTTGAGGCATCCATGTTGTTGTTTATACTTGCAAAAACATTTTTGGGGATAAGTGCTAAGTCACCCCCGCCCTTTTATCTTATTTTCCGAAGTTTTGTTTTTGTTTTTCACCGGACCGGCAAGGGGACGCCCGTGCCGGATTTGGTAGGGCTTCAAAAGGTTGATTCACTTCCCTTCTGCACAAGTCCCAAAGGTTACCCGGCTCGGGGTTGGATTTCGCTCCCCCGAGGCCATTAGACTAATCGGCTCGGGGTCGGGTTACATCCCACCGAGTCGGTCTTCTTTTGGACTGGGGAGGTAACATTCCCCCAGAGCCAAGTGTTTTACTCAGCTCGGGGTCGGGTTACGTCCCACCGAGTCGGTCTTCTTTTGGACTGGGGAGGTAACATTCCCCCAGAGCCAAGTGTTTTACTCAGCTCGGGGTCGGGTTACGTCCCACCGAGTCGGTCTTCTTTTGGACTGGGGAGGTAACATTCCCCCAGAGCCAAGTGTTTTACTCAGCTCGGGGTCGGGTTACGTCCCACCGAGTCGGTCTTCTTTTGGACTGGGGAGGTAACATTCCCCCAGAACCAAGTGTTTTACTCAGCTCGGGGTCGGGTTATGCCCCTCCAGCTCATATAGTCCCCCGCAAAAGGGCCTCAAAGCGTTCGGACAACAGGAAGAAAAGACAAGAAAAAAAAAAGGAAGAAAGATAAATATATTAATACATTAATAGAAGTGTACAAAGTTATTACAAAAAAAGAGGGAAAAGAAGTTAAAGTGTACACAGGGCCCCGGCCGGTTACCCCTTCTCAATCAGCCCGCGCAGGGGCAGGAATTTCCTCCTCGGCTGGATCAGACGACGGAAGGATCGGCTCGACCTCAGGGAGGAGAACAGCAGCGTTGACCTCAGCAACATGAGGAACCTCTGCTTCATGGATTGGAGGAGGGATCTCAAGACAGTCCTCGCCGGGGGCAGAAAGTCCGGTCGTCCTTCTTGGGAAACTGGGAGGCCGGAACAACTGAAATCGGGTCGGGATCCATCACTCTTCAGGAGAAGAGGGCAACCATCTTTTAAACTCATCCTCCGAGATCTCCCCCTTGCAGAAGCGGATGGCCGCATGAATAGGGCCCATATCAAGATTAGGCAGAACCATTGGAATGATCTCGGCACAATCCCCGACCCCCTCCAGACGGATCGCATCTTTTTTCTCCCAGCTCTGCCTCTTTTCCCATGAGCTCGTCCCGGGCCCGCCCCAATTCCTCCTCCTTGGCCCGCAGCTTATACTCCACGCTGCCTATCTCCACCTTGAGGATCCCAATCTCGGTCCGGGCCTCCACCAAACTTGCCCTCGCTTCATCAGCGTTCTTCCGCTCCAGAGTGGCAGCAGCCTTAAGGGCTTTGTTTGTCTTGGCAGCTTCGACCGCGGCCAGCTCGTGATCCCTATTCCTCTCTTCAGCACTAGCCAGCTTGGCCTCCACTTCAGAAAGACGGTTTTGAAGCCTCTGGGATTGGCCGCCTTCAGACAGGAGGCTTATAAACAAATCCTTGTTCTTAGCCGCCAAATAATTTGCCTGTCAGGAAAGAAAGGAAAGTTAGAAAATTAAACAAAGTCCAAAAGAGTCCTCGGAAGGAGAAGAAAAGTAAAAAGTTACCTGGGCAAGCTGGGAGCACAGCTTTGCAACCACCTCCTCGGGCGAAAGGTCCTCAAACCTCGGAATCCTCTCTGGAGGTACAGCCTCGGCCAGCTCATTAAAGGCCGGCACCAGATGAGAAGTAGCCTCCCTGATATCCTTCCCGAGGTCATCAACCCCGAGTATCACGGAGCCTTTTAGTTTCTTGGAAGGACCCCCCTGCCGAGCTGGAGTTCCTTTCTCGGAGCTTCCTCCTCCTCCTCCTCTCCAATTCCGCCCCAGTTGAGTGTCCACAGCTCCAAATTGACGCTTCCTTCTCCTGGAAGGCTTTGGAGGGCTAGCAGGACGAATAGCACCCATTAAAGACACCCCGGGAGATGAAGATGTGCCCTGAGAGCTCGGCCGCTCTACCCCCTCAGCCACCTTCTTAGCTTCAGAAGACTCAGGACGCTTCCGGGAGGTACCAGCTCCACCAGGACTGGTCTTCTTTGAGGCACCAGCCAACCGCTCAAGATACTTCGGCCTCTTTGACATACCTACAAAAAGGAGAAGAAATCAGGACCCGAGCATACAGCAAAGAAAGAAGAAAACAGACAAACATAAAACACACTCGATAAACATAAGAGTTGGTTAGAAGATCGGTATAAACCTACTTATCCGACTAGGGACCTCCGAAGGAACGGTCCGAATAAGGCCTGACTCAACAAAAGCTGCATCATTAACTAGCTCCCTCCAGTGAGCGGCATATCGCCGAGCCCATTGTACCCGCCTCCGGACCTGGCGAGAAACCTTGGGAGCATCCCTCCAACAAGCTGGGAGGAACCAGAGAAGTTAGAAGCCTAAAAAACTAAAGACGGAAACAAAAATGACAAGGGGATGTTAAAACTCCTAACCTCCCGCTCTGAAAATGTCCGGGACCGAGACGTCCTCTAAGTAAAAACAGGACCCGTCCCCAATCTCCGGTGGCCCAAAACCAAAGGTCCTTGAAGTTTTTGTTAGAGTCGGGGAGCTTGCAGACGACGTTGGAAGAACTGTCATAAGCAGAAAGATAGTACCATCGTGGTACGACCTAGGATTGGCCTTCAGCCGGTATAATCTCTTCACTTCTTCAAGAGAAGGCTCGCTAAAACCGCTCGGCGCCAGACCACATGCATGCCGGCCAGAATCCGCCAACTGTTCAGACTCAGTTGACAAGGAGCAATCTCCATCTCGGCCAGCATCCAAGCAAAGTAAGGCTGAATCGGCAGCCGCAGTCCACACTCAAAAAAAGCAGGAAGAAGTGCCACCGAGCCCTCGTCAGGTTGACTAGCACGATCCATCGGGCCGGGAACTTCAAGGGCGATGTCTATCGGAATATCATATCGCTGTCGAAGTAGTGCGAGGTCATCTTCAGTTATCTTGGAAGGACGGTTCATATCCAGAGCCGAGGAGCCAAGATCACCGGGCTCTGGATCCTTCCGAGGAACCCTTTGATGGTAAGAATCTTGTTCAATCTCAGAAGGAGTGGGGGTAGTGTCAAGGTCTTCTACACTGGGTGCCCCCGAGCCCGAGGAGAGCTCTTCAGCAGGGGGAGTTGAGGGTTTAGCAGGATTTTCAGGGGGAGAACTATTGTCAGACATCCCTAACATCCGGAAAACAAAGAAGGGGAAGTCAGTCTATAGCTAAAAAACTTTTCGGGGCTTCCGTCTTAGCTAAATAGGTGGGTTCTAAAAGTGCCCTAAGCAAAATCCAACAAAGCTTTAAGTCTTTCCCTAGCAGCATTCAAAAGATAAAACAACAGGACTCACAAAAAAAAAGGGGGAGAAGAGATCGTTCAGAAGACTTACTTGTTCTCGGAAAGGCTAAAAGGTGTTCAGAACGATTTGCCCAACTTTTACGTTCACAGGTCACAGCAGAGAGAAGGCAAGGGAACCCACGGTCGAAGGAAACTCCAGAGAACACTGAGTTGAACGAATCACGGTTGGAAAAGGAGAAATGTTCGCAAAGAAATTGCCAAAAAGATTGCACAGTGAAGGCCTCGTCTTCTTATAGTCATGGTCAGGACGCTCGTAGCCGTTGGATCGAAAGAAGAAACCAGGATGAACGCCAAGTGTCGACTGCAAGAGAGGTCTGCCAAAATTAAACAGACGGTTGAGATCAGCGCACTGTTGAAGCGCCTCTACACGGTCGATTCGCTTCCTTTTCGGCGGGAACCCGGCGGATGTTTGACAAGTGTCGAACTTAGAAGAAACCCTAAAGATGATTTGATAGGCATTTAAGCGGACGTGACTGTTGCGCGTCTCAAGAAAAGGCGCTTGAAAAGAGGCGACGTAACATATCGATTCAACACCGGGCCGACCCCCAACAGAGAGTAAATCAGCACACCATCTCTATATAGTTCCCGGCACCAACTTGCACACTCGTTGGAACCGAGAACTAGGGGACAGATGTTGATGGTGTTTTCAGGCATTAAGATATTTAAAGCAGCACGACGAGGACAGAAGGGTAATTCCCACCATTTGGAGAAATCGTTAAGGCCGACCCGACCACCTTAAGGGTCCAAGCACCTTACGGTTTCAAACCGACCACAACAGAAATAGACCGAGCACTTTATGACCGGCAACCGATCACTTGGGTTCAGATAGCCGGGCACTATCAGGTCGACAGCAGCATTCTCAGCATAAAGGACTATCATGACCGACCACATGAAAACCGACCAGATGGCGAGATATGCTCAAGATGATGACACCCTATTCCTGTGGATAAGATGAAACGAATTATCCTACTTTCACAAGGAAATGAAGTCAGAATCCAAAAAGGAATAAGAAAAAGGGAAGGCAACGTTGGATTAGAAGTCCTTACAGGAGGAGAAGACTGAATTCAACTAGGTATTCTTATACAAATAGGAGTCTGATTTCTGTACTATTATAAATAGGAGAGCAGAGTATGTGTAAGGAAGATCAGAATCATCAAGCTCTGACTTGTAAACACAAAAAAGATCTGAGAAGCGTGCTTGAGTAATAAAAGTGTCATCCTGTTTTTTTGTCCGTGGACGTAGGTCGGATCCAAATCCACCGAACCACGTTAAATCTCCTTGTTGATTGGGTGTTTATCTGTCTTTTGCTAAATTTGTCTTTGGTCCCCCATAACCAAACAAATTCACTATTGAGGGATGATTGTTCGGGAGTGATATCCCCATATTGCCCCTGAGACCAAAATCCACCGTCAACAAGCTAGGTTGTACTAAAAACACAACTTGGTAACAACTCAAATATCAGTAACAACTCAACCCGGTCCGGACCCGGGTCTACCCGGTCTGGATCCGGATAACCGTTTTATTTATTTTTATTTTTTAATTATATTCTATTATATTTTAGTATATATGCATATTATTTTGTATTTTTATTATATTTTAATTTATTATTTTTAATTTTTAATTTTTTTTGGGATCCGGATTTATCCGGGCCGGACTCGTGCGATCCCGGATTCAGATCAGGATTCCCCCAGGTCTTAATTTTTAAGACCTAGGTCCGGATATTTTAATCCCGGACCCGGATCGGGAGGGTCCATGCGGATCCGGGCCGATTCCGGGTCTGAGTCTGCTTGCCATCTCTATGCTCCCCCATGGCACTCCTTCCCTCACTTAAATTGATCATCTACTCAGCCTCTTCTTGTCATAGACTGTTACAGCGTGCAAGGAAGAATCATCTTTAGGTATGCATGTTCGTACCCGCATAGTACTGTCAGGAGTGTAAGATTGTGTATAAGTGGAAGGGTTTCATATTTTTTTAAAAATCCGGTCACTTGCATTTCAGATCATAAATAAACTGTAACAGACTCTAAGTAGTTATTCTTTCTGCACAAGCTGCTCAACATCTGCTAGCTCAACCTCACTTCTTTGCCAGTCGTGTTCATTCTTAAATAGCAACTCAATCTGCTCCAGTGATTTTCCTTTTGTCTCTGGAACAACCGTGTGAACAAAGAGAACAGCAAGAGCTGAAATAACTGAGAAGATAAAGAATGTACCACCAACTGTAATTTGACGGGAGACAGAGAGGAAAGACATGGCGACCAAGCCACTGCAAACCCTATTACCCACAGCTCCAAGTGCCGCTGCTTGAGCACGAAGCCTTAAAGGGAAAATTTCAGACGTCAGAACCCAACAAACAGGGCCAAGTCCCACAGAAAAGAAAGCTACGTTTCCACAGACAGACAAGATTGACAAAATGATAGAAAATCGACCATTCCCAAGTAAAGTGAGACTAAGAGCCACAAAGAACAAGCAAATGGTCATTCCAATGGTGCTTACATAGAGCAACGGCTTCCTCCCGAGTTTGTCAATAAGAAATATAGCAACCAATATAAAGCCAGTCTTTGTAACACCCACTGCAACTGTTGCCGCTAGAAGCTTTGAATTACCTTCAATCCCAGCTTCCTTGAAAATCGCAGGGCTGTAGTAAACACTGGCATCTATTCCTGAGATCTGCTGGAAACACTGGATTCCAAACCCAGTGATTAACATCCGGCGGAGTGATGGAGAAGGGGTCAACAGTTCACGCCACACGGCTTTTTCTTCATACTTCTCCGTGTTATTAATTCCAGCAGCTAGTAGTATTTCCTGAAGCCTCTCCTCCACCTCTTTCTCAATCTCATTTGTTTTGAGCAGCACTAGTCTTGCTTCTTCAACTCGGTTCTGCATGACCAACCACCTTGGTGACTCAGGGATTATGAATAGTGCAACCCCAACAAAGATTGAGGGCAGAATTCCCACAGCCAGCATTACCCTCCAGCTCGTGTGTATTGATAGACCCGAAAACGCATAGTTAGAGACATAACCAAGTAGTATTCCTATATTAATGAAAATCTCCGGAAATGAGGTGAGGGAGCCTCTAGCAACAGTAGGTGATATCTCAGCGATATAGACGGGGGCAATCATTACTCCCAAGCCGATTCCAACCCCAGCCAAGAGTCTTCCGATCATTAGTATTTGGAAGGTAGGAGCCAGTGTCATCACAACAGCGCCAGCCTGAAAGACAACTGCAGCTAAGGCCATCGTCCATTTTCTACCAATAGCGTCTGATGTTCTCCCACCAGCTAAACTACCCAAAAGTGAGACAATGCTCAAACATCCAACAAGAATTTCTTCTTGCACCTCAGTTATCTTTAAATCTTCCTGAATGAATAAGATTGCTCCACTCATGACACCTACATCTGCAGATCAAACACTTTAATCTCTAAACTGTAATTTCATTTCACTCAATTTATCAACTTTACAATTAAGGCATTATAAAAATAGAGGCATGAAGTCAATACCCACCCATTCTAATGTGGAACATAAAAATCCATTTCCTTGAAAGCTAAAATCCATGTTTTTTCTGTCATAATATGCATCTCTCGCAACAAGATCAGTATTCCATGATATGCAAACACACATAAGCAATGATTATGAAACTATAAAATTTAAAACTTTTTACCATGATCGATCTAACAAAATATGTATTCCTCAGTAACACCTAAAATGCAGGAATTTACCCTGATTCAAATTGAATGCCTAGTATTATTATTCAATCATGAAGAAAAACACAGAAACAACTTAACTTTTTGAATACCAATGTAAACCATAAGTTATTATAGAATCTAAGCAAATGTAGAAACTTTATAATTGACTACTGAAAAGTTTTAAGCTTTCTCTTCTCTTCCAGCTAAATTTAGAAATGAAACCCAAAAAAAAGGCATAGTAAACTTGTAATAACAAAACTAGAAAACAAGAAAACAAATAAAAGAGAAGATTGCAAAGCTTACCATAGCCAAGAAGAACATTATTGAGAGAAGCAAAAACAGCACAAGCAAGGACATATTTCCGAGTAGTGTTTCTCCTATCTTCTTGAAAATGAACATCATCAAACTCACTCAGCTCAGAATCCATTCTCTTATATTTGTTCTTGCTTCCCAAAGACACACCCATTTCTCCATTCCCATTGTCTTGCACATCCACCAACCCCATTTCAGACAAAACAGACCCAGAAGTAATGTTATGTTATATATAACTCATAAACTAAGACACAGACTGAGTGTTAGATCTAAAAAAGAAGAGACGGCAATTCTTTTGCAAATGGGTACTTTCTTTTTGTCACGAAATAAAATTAAATATCACCACTTGCTTCCATTACATGTAAAAAACTGTTAGCAACACGATGCCTTGACCTTGAGCTGTTATTCTTTAATAAAGTACACAAGATTTAATGGCATTATCAATGTAACGTCCTAGCTGTTATTCTGTATAAAATATGCGAAGTTTTTTGTATTATTTAATTGAGTTTTTAATCTACTTCTAATTCTTCTTTAAGAGTTTGTATCTTTCATATCCTTAAGGATGTGACTTGATAAATGGTTTAGGAATTGATTGTTAGGTCATGAGTTCGAATGCATGAGTGCATTTTTTGTAAGAGCTTGAGGCAGCCGAGGGTTTTACCTACTTTGTTTAAACTCGGATCGGATGATTTAGCAGCGGGGTTTCCCACATTTAAAAAAAAAATTGTATCTTTCACTCAAAAAAGACATTGGAAACATGTAAAATCAAAATTGCTTGTAAATTTAGCTTAATTTGATATAGTTGATCGGTGAAATCACTCATGTAACGCAAGCGCACGTATCGCTCAAATAGTATAAAATGTATCGATCCCATAAGGACTTAATACCTAAGCTATTAATTTATGGAGCCAAATATTTACGAGTATCTAATAGATTGGTTGTTTGATTGATTGGTGATTTTAAACTAAAACAAGTAAATAAAACAGTGCGAATGTAAGTGAAAGGAAAATTCGATATATAAAATTATATAGGGTTGTGAATTCTTCCAATATCTTTTAAAGATGAAGTGATTATCTCATGTTTGTGCAAAATATCGGTTTATTGACCTGGAACATGAATTTATGCAAAAGCCTCTATCGATGGTCAGATGCAAATACCCAAATAACCCAATTAATCACATGTCTATGTCAACCAAGTTACCTGAATTCATTAAGATTAAGTTCCAATTGTGGCTACCGTCGCCCGACAGGTATATGTCTATCCTGGAAGGAAATCTATTCAGGGGTATCTAATCATTAAGGGAGATCGTGGGCTATTAAGTCTAAGGCTGAATCTAGAATCCCTTCGTCAAGTTTATTTTAAGTTTACCAGATCAATCTTATTAATGGCTAGTTAACAAGAAGCATTAAACTTAAGACTTAATAAATAAACTTTTATATTACCCAAGTCACAAAATAACCAATTATAAACCGGTGATATTGGAATTCATCACAACCCCAAATAACGGGTTTAGTTACAACACATATCTAGGACTAGTAAAAACTTAAATAAAGTATATGACATAAAGTAAAGCTTGGAAATTAAAAAGGCAAATAAAGCAATAAAGAAAATGTTGGGGGTTAGATGATCCATTTTTATTACTTCTATTTTAGATATCTCCCTTATTATAATATATTAACTTTGCATGACATTACCAACCGACCTTATAGGCGGTATCCTGATTAAGTCAGATTTATGATTAATTCCAACCGACCATAAAGGCGGTATCCAATTTAGTCAGGTTAAAATCAATTTAATTAAGTCCAACCGACCAAAGAGGCGGTATCCCATTAAGTCAGATTTTAAATAGTTTATATATTATAATTGAGGGAGATTAATCTAAATATTAGTAATAAAAACTTAACTTTTCACCACAACAGAGGGGAGTTACCTCCTCATACTGAAAAGTAAAAATAAATACTGAAAAGTAAAATAAAGAAAATACCATTGTATAAAATAAAAAATTAAATACAGAAAGCTGTAAATAAATAAACAAGATAAAATCTTCTTAGTATTCTTAAGGAAATCCCCAGAAGAAGGTATGAAATTTACAAATGAAATGGCTTGGTATTTATAGGCAAAATTTTGCCATCACCAATTTCTCCACTAATTTCTCCACCAACATGGCATCAACCAGGCACCAAATCCTGCATGTTTGGTGGAAGTTTGACAATTTTTATTTTTTATTTTATTTTATTTTTGTTTTGAAAATGACTTTAATAATTACACATAACACACTTACAGATATTTTATCAATTTCGGTCATGAAAACTTCAGAATTCGAAATTATTATGAACTTCAAAGTTGTAGATCTTTGAGTCTTATTTAATCTGAAACTTGAATCACCTCAATCCGATATCGGAGTAGAATGTTATGGCCAAAATACGCAAATTGCACAAATCTGAAATTTCTGAAATTGTACTTCGTTAGAACGCCATTTCAAGTTTCCAACCTCCAAAATCCAAATGTCAAGTCCGGTTTTTGCCCTTATTTGTTCCATATTTCGTTCTGATTGATTAAATGAGTCCCGATTTTATTTTATCTACAAAATAAACTAAAACACATTAAAATTTTCATAAAACTTGAGAAACTATACAAAATATTAAGTAAAATGGACGGTAAATATTGTTATATTTACCGCTTATCACACCCCAAACCTAACATTTTGATAGTCCTCGAGAAAAATAATAAAATACAATAAACAACTTTAAAATAAAATTAAACTAAGCCACTTTTGTAGGGATCACGATTGCATTTAGCGTATGCAACAAGCCTTTAAACCCCTAGGTGTCCCTAGTGGACGAGTTGTAGTCTCGTGAGGGCTTACAATGACGATACCCACAAACGTCAATCTAATGCACACAAAAGCAAAAAGACAAGAGAAAATAGAATAAACAAGTTAGTGACTAAACAAGTGAAACTTCTTATCCAAGTTAATAGTTGTTTTCTTTCTTTCTAGATTACCAAATAAGTAAATTCTCCGATTATTTTTATCATTCTCCATATACACAACCAACAAAGTAATAATCAAATCATTGTGCCCACAATATTCATAAGTGTAGTTGAAAAGAGAGTAATATTTTTGTCCTAAAGTTATATCAGAATTCACACCTTTTTAGCAATGAATTTTATTTTATTTTATTATTCCATCGCTTTTTAAATGTTTCCTCCAATTAAGCTATAACACTGATATTACAAAATTTTCAATTACAACTCATGGCCGTATGTTACCATGCTTGTTGGTAATGCCTGTCAATAGAGCATATGAAGATCCAATTTAATCAGTTTTATGGAGAATTCACAAATTAAATAATTCAAAAGGAAATAAAAAAAAATTAACTTGTTACGAAATAGGTTGAGATACGTCTCAGGAGTGGAAATTCCTTACACAGCTATCTCACACCAATTTCACCTGATTAGTCAAGTTAAAAATACAAAAACAAAATATTTTTTTCTTTATTTTTTTCTAATTTTTTAATTTTTTTTTGAAAATTTTTGACTAAAAATCAAATAAAAACAACAAAATAAAAATAAGATACTAGTCAACTATTCCCCCCAACCTAATTGAGATATTGTTCCCAATGTCTAAAAAGTTGAAGAAGAGTTTAGAAAATAGTACCTGATTAGCTGAAATTCTACATCTAAAAAGAAAATTAAAGGTTAAGATCCAGATTTATCCGATGCTTCTTTCCACGATCATTATCAGACCAATTTATCTTGGAAAGGATAGGGTCAATTTATGGTTCAAATGCTAAAAGTTGGTCAAATAAATCATGGGCAGTTCTGGCAGTGAAGAGGATATCTTTCACAGGTTTGACACGAACCCATTTCTTCGGGCATCATCAAGAAATACACAAAGAAAATCGTAAAATCCATCAGCATTAAACAGTCCAATCGGTTTCTGGTGTATGTTCAACTTCGCCCAAGATAACACTTTAAAAATTTCCTCCATCGTGCCCAAGCCACATGGCAAAGCAATAAAAGCATCAGCACGGTTAATCATTTCAACAAGTCGTTCAGACATACCTGGTACAATACATTCATCTCCGTTTGATGGTCTTATAAGATTCGCCTCTGCCAAATGTTTTGGGATAATTCCCAAAACTTGACTACCTCATTCCTGTACAGCCCTTGAAACGTACCCCATTAGTCCAAGATTGCCACCGCCATATACTAGGTGCATATTCTTTTCAGCTATGACTCAACCCAATTCATGTGTTGCCGCAACGAATTCTGGCTTAGAACCAATACTAGTACCCCAAAACACACAGATGTTTACAACTCGTCTTCTTGAAGTTGCTTCCATTTTTTTAATATATTTCTTTCCCAAATCTAGATGTCTTCAAGAGTGCAATGACGAGCTGAATTTATAGAACCTGAAAAATGGTGAGTAATAATAGCACTAGTACCTGCCAAATGACAATTATTAACTAAAGAGTAAAATATATCATGAAAGTAAAAATCTGGATCATGTCAGAGAAAATGAAAGAAAATAACAAAACAAATCACAATTATTAGATAAATACAAAGAGAAATAATATTTACAGGAAGTAACGGCTTGAATGACGTCTATGCGTCAGGGACAAACTTCCCATCCAATTTTCTTATAAATTGGCAAACAGGGTCTTTTAAAATCAGATTCCTGAGACTTAACCGTTGTCTTTCTTTTCGAAACTGTGCATCTAACATGTGAATTGCATGATGCACATATCCACTAGATTGCATCTCAAGAGTCAATGATATGTCATCCAAAGACTCCTTACTCATGCCATCCCTAATGAATTTAATTTTATCTTCACAGTTATCAGACACCATTCCTAAGGAACGACAACGAGTATTACATGTCATGCGTGCATATTTATAGAAAACACCCATTCTTTTAGCTCTTCTTTTCTTAGCATAGGTGCTTCTTCCTAAACCTGACAGATATGAAATAAAAGAGTCAGAAGACTCACCTGCCAATCGGACCCGTGCTCCAATAATCCAACGAATGGCATTAAGAATACCTTTGATCATCAAAAGTCTCATTCGTTCCAAGCGAGCTTTGTAGATTTTCATCAGAGAGTTTTGAGGGAGAGAAGGAAATTACTTGTGAAGATTTACGAGAACGTCTTCTATCTTGAAATGTTACTTTACCTACACAAATTAAACACACAAAAATAAAACACACCAAATCTTAATATATATTTTCATGGGTTGCCTCCCTACTAACGCTAAGTTTAACGTCGTTAGCTAGACATGACTGCCCGAACGTTAGGCTGGATCTGAAAGTACACTTTCTTTTTGTCGCTTAAATGATTCTCCCGAGTAATGCTTTACACGCTGGCTTTAACTTTGAATGTATCATTGGTGTTTGGATCAAATAACTCAACAGCTCCATATGGTAAAACCTATGTAATCACAAATGGACCTGACCACCTTGATTTCAGCTTTCTAGGGAAAAGTTTCAATCTTGAAATCTATAACAACACCTGCTGCATTGGTTCCAATTGTCTGCGCACTTTTTTCGATCATGCCATTTCTTGGTATTTTCTTTGTATAGTTTAGCATTCTCATAAGCCTGCAGGCGAAATTCCTCCAATTCGTTGAGTTGGTGGAGCCGTTTCTCCCTTATTCCTTGTGGATCAAGATTTAACTTCTTCAGTGCCTAGTACGATTTATGCTCAAGTTCCACTGGCAGATGACATGCTTTCCTAAACACCATTCGATATGGGGACATACCAATTGGTGTTTTGTAAGCTGTCCGGTAGGCCTATAGTGCGTCATCTAGTCTTGTAGACCAGTCTCTCCTTATTGATCCAATGGTTCTCTCCAAAATTCTTTTGATCTCTCTGTTTGAAACTTCAACCTGTCCATTTGACTGCGGATGGTAGGCAGTGGTAACTTTATGAGTAACTCCGTATTTGGATAAGAGTGAATTGAAGTATCTGTTACAGAAATGTGTGCCTCCATCACTGATAATTGCCCGAGGTGTTCCGAATCGAGTTAAAATATTCTTTTTAAGGAATTTTATCACCACTTTTGAATCATTTGATGGTAGTGCTATTGCCTCAATCCATTTGGAGACGTAGTCTACTGCAACTAGTATGTATATGCTTCTGAATGATGGAACAAAGGGTCCTATAAAATCAATCCCTCATACATCAAATACTTCCACTTCCAGAATATTTTGCAGAGGTCCTTCATTTCTCCTCGAAATATTCCCATTCTCTGGCATCTGTCACATTGAAGATCAAATAAGTAAGCATATTTAAACAAAGTGGACCAGAACAAACTTGATTGTAGGACTTGGCTTTAGTTTTGTTTCCGCTGAAGTGTCCGCCGTATAGTGATGAATGAAAATACTGGAAGACATTATCGACCTCCTCCTGTGGAACACAATGTCTCAGTAATTGATCAGCACAATTTTTGAATAGGTACGGTTCATCCCAGACATTGTGCTTGACTTTCTTGAAGAACTTCTTCTGTTGCTGATGTGTCCATTCCAACGGCCATTTTCCTGATACTATATAGTTTGCATAGTCAGCATACCAAGGGACATTCTGCAGTTTCATGGAAAACAACTGCTCATCTGGAAAAGTTTCTTTGATTGTCAGTTCATTGCTAGCTGTTTCTCCATTCTCAAGCATCGATAAGTGATCTGCCACTTAGTTTTCTGTCCTTTTCCTATCTCAGATCTCCACGTCAAATTCTTGCAGTAGAAGTACCCAACGGATCAATCTAGGTTTGGCATCTTTCTTTGTGATAAGGTATTTGATTGCTGAATGATCTGTGTAGACCACCACTTTGGGACCCACCAAGTAGGAGCGGAATTTATCAAAAGCAAACACAAATGCAAGCAACTTCTTTTCAGTGGTGGTGTAGTTGACTTGAGCTTCATTCAGAGTTCTGCTGGAGTAGTAAATGGTGTGGAAAATTTTTACTTTGCGTTGTCCCAAAATTGCACCTACAGTAAAATCACTAGCATCGCACATCACCTCAAATGGAAGCGTCCAGTGTGGTGCTACTATGATGGGGGCAGAGACCAGCTTCTGTTTCAAGATCTCAAAAGCTTCATGACATTCTTTGGTGAAGTTGAAAGACACATCTTTCTCCAGAAGATTGCACAGAGGTTTTGCAATCTTGGAGAATTCTTTGATGAATCTCCTGTAAAATCCTGTTGAAGGAGCAAAGTGAGGTTTACCACTATGCCTATGATATTCGGTGACCACGACACTGTTGGGCTCGCAGCTCATAGAGAGTATAGAGTAGCCCGCGTGGGACTAAACTAGAGAATAAAAGAGTCACCACCTAGTGGGTGTTGGGTTTTCTAGGTCAAACCAAGATCTAATTAAGCTATGAAATGTGCGAATACAACAAAGTAAAGTTACGGAAATACTCACTTTGATCGGCTTTTGGATGCAATGAACACAAAACTTTTCTTCCACCATGGATGACTCTCGGCAATGCCCTTTGTTTTTGCTCCTTTGTGTTGTCTTCAAGCTCCAAGCTTTGATGGATTCCATGCTCATGAATGGGTTTCCTTATCACCTTTGTAGGACTCCTTTAGTGTGCTAGCACCTTGAAAAATTTGCTACAAATCTTCCACTTGCCTTCTTGTTGTTCTCGGCCAAGAGAGGAAATTAGAGAGAAAATGGCACCAAGGCCGAATGGGGGAGAGACAGAGAAGATCAAGTTGTGTGTTGTATTTTGATTTCAAAAAATCAAATACATGTTACACTTCCCAAAAATTGTACAAGGCATTAAAGCCTTCCAACAACTCACATCACTCACAAAAGTGACATCCATCACATTACTCAAAGTTGATGTGTGACTCCATCACAAGAATGACTAATGATGTGACGCGTGATGTGACTTGTGGGCCCCACTTGATTCGAAATGTGAGTGGGCCCGCAAACAATCCCGGGCTCGGGTTCACTAATTCCAATTTATTGAATTATCTGTTGCGACGTAATTAAATCAAATTTAATTAAATAATTATGCCTAGCAAAATTACTATTCACGTCGCTAGCGAATTAATTCTAAATTAACTCGTTCGCCCGAATTAAAATCAAATTTTAATTCCGCGTCGAAATCTAATTTCGTATAATATATCGAATATATTATTTTATCAATTAATTTTAAAAAATATCATAGATTAATTTTCTCTCTCTTATAATTAATCCCAGATTAATTATGTCCGAGACATACGTCATCGGTGAATCTTCGGGAAGCGACCCATGAGATCCCCGGTTATGTTGGCAGTAAATCCGGTCGTCGGACTATCCGAACACGTACGTACCTAGTACTACGTTTTTACCGATTTACAAGACATGGTTGGCTTCTAGCAAAGCACCGTGCCTACCCAATTCTCTAGAAATATTCTTAAAGGAATATGTAATCTATATCAGGCATAATATACGTAGTATTGCGTATTACGATCCATTATCTGATGTCACATGCTAGGCCTGGGGCTGGAATTGTGTCTGCCCCGTACGATGTTGGAAAATTATGACCCATAGCGTCACTATTTGTACAGATCATGGTGTTGTTGTACAAATTAACTATGTGACAAAAGAGATTGCACTCTTATTATTTGTGATTAGATCACCTAGATGTATAAATGATAGGAGGTCCCTATGATTTGTTCCTGGACGGAGAATGATATGAGACAGTATCGGTCCACGTAGGATAAATCATTAAATATCCCTAGTCAGAGTATTATCGAGATTGGACATCGATAAATACGTAAAAGACTAGTATTACACTTGTGCACGTTGTGAGGGCACAACGACATAGTTCTCATAAATTTGGGTATAGGATACTCATACAAGTGTAGTAGGAGGTTGTGTTTTACCGATGGTACGGGAAACATCTTCGCTCTGGATAGACCCCCTCGGAATTCTATTGGTAGTATGACTATGTGTCTATGGAAGTCCGAAATCAGGGTAGGTGTATTTGGTCTTAACCTCAGACTTGCACCGCTAATACTTGCGACAATCAATATACTTTGGTTGAGGTCGTCCAGGGCTTTAACCGGTTCTGTGTATGCCAATGATGGGTATATTGAGAATCGTAGTGTGTTGGGTGTGATGTTAAGACGGAAGTGTCACTCCAGTCATATGGAGATGATGGTCACGTAGGATACGGTACTGGTTCTCTTAAGTACTGCAGTCATCGGGATAATATGACTAGGTCATAGTTATCCGATATAGAGACTAGTTACCAGACATCCGACATGTGCTTCGTACGGGGCAGACACAATTCCAGCCCCAGACCGAGCACGTGATAATTCGATACTGGATCGAAATACGCAATACCACGTATACTACGCCTGATATAGATCGCTTATTCCTGTAAGCATGTTTCTGGAGAATTGGGTAGGCATGTCACTTTGCTAGAAGTCAACCTTGTCTTGTGAATCGGTGTAAACGTAGTACTAGGTACTTACGTGTTCGGATAGTCCGACGACCCGATTTACTGCCAACATATCCAGAGATCTCATGGGTCGCTCCCCGAAGATTAACCGATGACGTATGACTCGCACTTTAATTAATCTGGGATTAATTTAATGAGAGAGAAAATTAATCTGGGATTAATTGCGGAGATATTTTATCTGGGATAAAATATCAATTAAAGAGAGAGAACGATTAATTTGGAATTAATCGGTAAAATAATATATTTGATATATTATACGAAATTGGATTTCGACGCGGAATTAAAATTAGATTTTAATTCGGGCGAATAAATATTTTAGAATTAATTCGTTAGCGACGTGAATAGTGATTTCGCTAGGCGTAATCATTTAATTACGACGCAATAGAAAATTCATTAATTTGGAATTAGCGAACCCGAGCCCGAGATTATTTGAGAGCGCATTCGCATTTCGAATTCGAGTGCGGCACGCAAGTCAAATCAAGCGTCAAATCGCAAGTCACATCAAGCGTCAAATCACATGTCACTTTGAGTGATGTGACATTTGATAGATTGATGTGAGTTGATTTGAGATGTAAGAAAGCATTTAATGCTTTCTTTTTGAAATTAAAAGTGGTAAATTGTTTTAATAATTTTGGAAATTATAAAACCCCTTTTACATTTTTTATTTCCCTATCTCTCCTCTTTTACGGTTTCCATAGTTTTGGAGCCAAAACTTCTTCTTCTCTCTCACGCATCTTCTTCCTTTTGTTTTTCTTGTAAAACCGAGAGTGATGGAGAAGAAAAGTCTTGATTTTGTTGCAAGATCAAGGTGCTAGCACACTCTAGGAGGCATACCAAGGTGATAGAGTAGTGAGTTCGTGAGCATGGAAGACTATCACAAAGCTTGGAGCTTTAATGGAGTCCATGACCGATTCTTCATGGAGGAGATCCACCCACCACCGTGCAGTCCACCATTTGCGCAGCCCACTGCCGAGCATGGAGAGGGCAGTTCGGTTTTCATCACCACAAGCATCTCAACCGATCAATGTGAGTTTTTCCGCACCTCCTATGATTGTATTCATACTTTTTTCATGCTTAATTGATGATCTTGGGAAGCTTAGAGCAAACCAACAATGGTATCTTGAGCCTTTGAAAACATGAAATTGATTTTAGGGTTAAAATTGGGCAAAACGAATTTGGGCATGATTAATGAAATTGGATGAATTAGTATGCTTAAATGTTGTTGAATTGATGATTGATTGGATCAATTTGATGAAAAAATGTTTGGAACAATTTTCCCCAATTTCGGTGTGTTGGCCGAAAATTTGGAACCCTAAATTGTCTTGGAATTTTTATTTTTGATTCATTGGATGAGTTAGAATCATTTGGGGATATTGATTTTATGTTTGATTGGGTTTAATTGGATTGAATTTGATTTGGGCATAATTTTCCCATTTGGCCGAGACTTTATGCATGATAAATTGGGTTTGATTTTGATCAAAATGTGTTGGACACTAATTGATGATGATAAGCATGATTAATTGTACAAATTTGGTGTTTTGGAAATATTGATTTAGATAATTAATAATGCTATACACTTTAATTTAATTGAATTGAGAAATTGGATTTTGCAATTTAATTAATTGGGCTTAAATTGGATTTGGACCTTTTAAAGTTGTTATTGGGCTTATTGGGATTTGTTGTACAAAGTTGGGTTTAGGTGATATTGGTTGGATCCAATTAGGCCCAAAACCGCCACCATAAAGTCCAAATGCGACTTACTGAACCTTTAAAGTTTAATTGGGCCTAAATTGATTTCTGGGCTTATTGGGTAACTCCCGGATTGGATTTTGGTTATTCGGTGTGACCCGAGTTGACCAAAAGTCCACGCCTTAAAGAAATTAATTAAAAACCCATTGGACTTTAATTAAATTTACGATGGACATTAATCGGGCTTTGAGACCCGTAACGATTAAATTTGGAATTTAAGTCGTAAAGGTTTATTACTAAAGTGTAGTATTTAATTTGGAATTAAATATGTGAATTAGAATTAAATGAGTATTAAATTGGATTTAATTATGTAATTTAATTTAATTCGAGAATTCGTACTTTGAGTACTTGTTCGCAAAACGAGTTTGACTCGAGCAAAATCAAATCGTTGTTTGAACATTGGATGATCACTAATTATCAGATTAATTAATTTGATTAGATTGATTGATAACATGCTTGTGTGAATACATGGTTGCGATGCATGAATAATGTATATTAGATGGATATTAGTCAGGTGGGGCAATTTTGGAAATTGTAATAAATTTGATTTATTAATTGGACCTGCGAGTCCAGACTTGTCTCTTATTTCTTTGTATTCTCTTCTCACCTATTCCCCTCAATGTAAATGAGGTTTCTTTATAAGTGTAGTGTAACGGGTAGAAGTAAATACAAGTGCTAGCTGGAGAGAGAAAGAGAGAGATTTGATCTAGGATCAATGTAAAATATCCATCCGCATATTATTATTATTTTATACATACGCGCTTTATTATCTGTTTAGAATGCATGCTTAAGGGTGTATGATGATGAGACCTTAACAAAGATAATAAATTGGTTGCCAATTTGCACGCGAAAAACCCTCAAACAATATTAAACGTCTTTCCTTCCATTGAGTGATTCTCACTCAAGATCCGAGACGGCATTGGTTTGTTGGCCAAAGTCAAGGCCTTTGTCTGTCGAAGATGTGTTTGAATCACGAAGGCTTTGTTCCATATCATTGTCTTGTCCAAGTTGTGGTTTGTTGGCCAAAGTGAAGACCATTTCTTGTCCATCGACATTGATTACGAAGCTTTCCATGGTCAATGGGTCGCGCTTGACTGGGATCACTAAGTTTGTTGTGCCAAAGCCAAGGCTTAGTTGATTCAGAGGAAAAAGGTTAGGTAATACATTGTATGTATTGGCATATATAAGATAAATGTTTCAGACTTGGATGTCCCCCTACCGGATCTAGGAATTGGATTGGATCCAATCGATCTTAGAGATCTACCTAGTTAATTATCATACAATTTGTTGGCCAAAGTCAAGATTGTGTGATATTTAATAGGATCTTAGCCCACTAGGAAACACAGTTTCCCGAGTACTCGACAGAGGGTTGGAGGCTCGCCGAAAAATAGTGGGAAGTAAGAATTGAATTCGCAATATTTGTTCAATTACTCGCCATACGCGCTCAAACAAATATTTCATCAAATCAATTAAATGTTAGTTGGAATAATATTTAATTGTTGTTTTTATAAGCAGTTGGACTGTATTATAATTGATTATATAATTGGATTATAGTAATCAATATATTTGAATTAATTAATTTCGATTTACAGTTGATTTTATAATTGGATTATAGTAATCAATGTAATTGAGGTTATTAATTGAAATTATATTTGATTGTATAGTTGGACTATAATAATCAATATAATACATAGTACCACAAATCGTTGATTAAATAGTTGGACTTTAGAATCAAGATAAAATGAAAGATTAGCATTTAAAACATAATCCTAGGGAAAATGTATTTAAATGACTTAATTTTTCTGATTGGGAATAATATTTCAGGATGGTCTTGGAAATATAATAAGTTAGTTTATTTGATAAAATAACAAAATAGGCCTAAGTCTGGAGTTAAGCAAATAAGTGGAACATGATATTTGGAATATTCATGTAATGATAACTTTAGTGCTTAATCCATTATACTTGTCATATAGACTCCTTAATTTCTTTATCAGAACTAAGAATTAGATTCTTAAAGTATGATATTGAAATTGAAGGATCTTCATAAATCTATACTTAGATTTTAGAAGTAAACAATTGCAATAATAAACTCTTGGAGAGTTAATGACTATTCTCAATGAGATAAGTCAAAGTTTGCAATTAGGCAAGTAGCGCAAGGCGCACCTTACTTCGATATTCCAGAATGCCAAGGCTTGGCCAAAGGCTTCTGAAGTGTGAAAAATGGCAAAGGCAAAATCATTATAGTCTTCTAGGAAGATAAGAGGACATATCCCAAGAAGGAATTGAAGACGAGCAAGGCTCTGACTTCAAATATGTTTGTCATAATTATGTTCACTACTAGTATTAATATTAGATTTAAATACTTAGTGTGGTACATAAATATATGTATTGATGTTTAGAATCTATTTTGAACAGGATACTGACTTCAATAGAGATTAATCTGCGAATCGAAAACGGGACGAAAGTCGCTGTTTTGACCGTAGATACCTAAGTTTAGGAACTACCCTTTGGGTATGTACGTAAATTAGGAAACTGTTATAATGTAACTAGTTTGACTAGGAACATTATCTTTATATCAGTGTTTAATCTGTTGCGGATTGAACCTTTATATTTTAGAACACTAAAGTGTTTTATTATATAAAGATGATATTGAGATAAACATATTATATGTGAATAACAGAATTTATATTTTGAATATAAATTAAATCTCACACGTATATCATGATAAACAAATAGCTCGAACTGATTTGATCAGGAGAAACTTAAAAGTGGCAATGTTGTCTGTGTCACATTAAACAAGACTCGTATATCCGCACTTTTGAAGAGTGGGTACTAGGACATATTTGATTCCAATCAAATAAAGTCTACGAATCTAGTTTATTGGGCAATGTGCCTAATACACTATTTACTTGGTAAAAGTGCAAATGCCACCGATCTGATAGCCCTAGTTCATAGTGAAGCAAGTGGGCCCATTTCTAGCTAGGCTAGATGTGGATATGAATGTTTTGTGACCTATACGGATGTGGCATCGCGTAATGGTTATGTGTTTCTTTTGAAGAACACAAATCGGAAACTTTTAAGTTTCGACATGAAATAGACAAACAGATCGGCTATAGTATTAAACCGTTACCGTAAGACCGTAATGGAAATTACTTAAGCAATAATTTTCTAAAATACTTGAAAGAGTAAAATATTCTTTCAAAAGAGGACTCCTCCCGGAACACGTCAATTTGACGGTGTGACCGAACAGAGTAACCGAATTTTGTTAGACATGATTAGGTTAATCATGAGTCGCTCTGAGCTACCATTTCCTTCAACGGATACGCATTAACAGTGCATAACTTATTTAGAATAAAGTTCCATTAAAATCTGTTTGACATATTTCATATTAGATATGAACGGGAAAGAAACCAGGTTTCTCACTCCTGATGATTTGGGATGCTAGGCAAATGTTTGGATAATACCAAACTAAAACCCAAATTGGATAAGTGCCAATTGTAGGTTATCCTAGGGATACCATAAGTATTGTACTTATACATCTCACTATAGAACAATTAGATTGTTGCTCACCATGCGGTTTTCCTGAGAGGAATACCGATATGCAGTGGTATGTGGGAGGATGGTAAAACTCGATGAAAATCGGAGTAATACTATTCCAGGCACCGAATCCTAATGGAACACATATAGTTCATCAAGGATGAAACTAAACATTAATCTTCGAATACACAAGAACCGCATAAGTCGGAGAGAATCAGAAAACAACCTGGGGTATGGGTTTTTGATCTCACCTCGTAAAGATGTCAATCTTTTGAGGTATACCAACTGACTACGTATGAGGAAGTGATACAAGGTATCGACTCCCTATTATGGAAAAGTGCCATGAGTCCGAAATGGATTCCATGTATATCAACAAGTTTGGATACTAGTTGATGTACCGCAATGCATTGTGCCTACTGGTACTTTATAAGTCTTCAAGGAAGACATACATGGATGGAAACATACCAACGTGTAAAGCTAGGCTTTTAACGAAAAAGTATCGTTATCAACATTGTGTTGATTTCGATTCAAACTTTTACCTGTTGCCACGGTATATCCATTTGGATAATGCTTGCTAAAGTTGCATATTTCGTTAATGAAATATGACAGCTTAACAGGAAAATTGCTTTCCTGAAAAGGAAACCAGTTGGAGGATGTTTACAACATCCTGTCGGTTTTGTCATACCATAACTAGCAAACAAGGTTTGCGGGTTATTCAATCCATGATTGGATTGAAGCAAACATAGGTTCTTGGAATTATTGTTTTGATGTAATCATAATAGTATATGATTAATTCAAAACGAAAAGATTCTTGTGTATATTAGAAGGTTAGTGGGAGCGCACTGACAGTGGCTGTCCTATAAATAATGATAATGTGTCATTTCTTGGAAATGATATTCCCATAATAATCGGCGAAAGCTTGGCTTTCGAAAACTCTCCGTGGAATCGTACGTTGAAAAATATACGCGACCTAGTGTCTCATACGCTTTGAGCATATGGATTCACAAACAGGCCAATCCGAGTGATAGTGACTGGATTGATGTTAAGAACATCTTCAGGGTCTTAGAGAACTAAGGATGTTGTCTTAAACTTTGGAGAAGGAGAACTTGAAGTGACTAGGATCACTACCACAAGTTTCCCAACCGATAAAAACGGTACTATACAGTTTGAATAACGGTACAGTGAGCTGGAAATCTTCCAAGCAAGATACTATTACCGAATAAACAACAAAATCGGATTATTGTTGCAGCTGAGGCAGCAATAGAAGCCTTATGGGGTCGATAAAATCTAATTAGATTAGATATAGTTCTCTTAGCAGCTGAGCTAGGCTCGAGCACAGGCTAAAGAATTAATGGTCTCATCAACGATCCAGATAAATACTTCGATATTCATCTGATTCATTCAGATCATACATCGTGGCGATGTGATGATCGAATTGTTGGTAATCATCTAGGTCCCAAGATCATCAAACAAGCATGATAAAATGTGAAATACATATCAAAGAAGTTGCAGAATACTTACATTGATCGGTTGTGCGACGCGGAAGCAACAAAACTCCAAAAACGCTCACTGGTTTTG